>JAATLQ010038595.1:0-142757 GCA_013421005.1 Heliconius erato x Heliconius himera
TCATGTTTAGTTGTTATGTCAAGCAGAACCAAGGCACACTCGGGGGCGGGGGCTTGTCAGTTGTTGTTAACGGACACTCTAGGATTGGCATCTCAACACAAAACTGTTGGTCGTCACGCAAGGCAAGGCGTCTTACCAGCGGGCGCAGCGCCGACTGTGCGGCGGTAAGCCTCGTCGGTATTGCACAGATCGTTACTACAGCAAAGGGCCCACGGCTGTCTGCACCGCACCGGGTACTCGGGTGGGAAGGCTACATGTGTGTGCAAACAGCTTAAGGCCACCTCTCTACACAAATTTATTAAAATCACACCTCGGACCCAACAATGACCAAATTAATTAATTTAGATTTGTGTTGATGTTTTGCCAATTGATTCAACAAGTTACCAGATGTGATACAGAATTTTAAAATATGTACCGCAAAAATTGTAAGTAACATTCTGCACTGTGCTTTTTACAAACATTTATTATAGTGTTAGCTACTTAAGTGAATTATTTATTTTTTGAAACAGTTTTTGTAAAAACCCTAATGTGAAGAGAAGTTTGTAGAAGGTACAGACAGATAATAATACTATATACTTAATCAATTTTTAATAATTTCGACAAATCCTCTCTATTAAACATAGATTCTTGTACACAAAACAGGTAAATAGATTACTCACTGGTATGTATGTTTGCGTACTCCATTGTCGAGGGTTGTGGAGGCATAGCAGTAGCCGTCAGTCTCACAAGTGGAGTTGGGGCAACTTGGACTATCACTGTTGCAGTAACACTTCAGTCCTAGAGTTTTCACACAAATACACCTTTACCCAGATGTTTAGGGTTATCATACATAGAATATATTATAACAGCTGTCACACATTAAAGTTTGTACACATATACTATTGGAATTATTTGTAACATACCTAACAATAACAATCAACATTGAATAAGAACATATCATATCTGTGTATTTAGTATCTTTTTAATATGCTTCAAACTGAATATTAATATTAATGTCATGCGAAATATTATTATCTAGTTGTCTGTGATGTAATTGCTAATAAATAAGAGACGCTAAATTACGCGGCAAAATTATTGCTCTATGTATTAGCATGTCTAAGTGACGTTACGGTCAACTTAGCCTCATCTGAATCACTCCAGCATTTACAATTAATATGTTTCACTATAATTTATGGTTGATTTCCTTAGACCAGATCACTCACCGTGTACAGAGGTAAGTCTCCAGCACAGCAGGACTATCAACAAGTGGAGGCACCTCCTCCAATCCAGGCCTTCCATAGTTAAGCTAGTAAAGATAAACATACCGAACTAATCCCACACGGCCAAACACTTAATATTGACGCTCGGGCGATACGGCCATTGGGTCGCTCTAGAAGGAACATATGACATTTTTGGTATCAACAGTAAATATTATTGCTATACGTTTTGTTCTTGTTTGTTGCTAATTCAATATCAACACTAATAATAATAATAAAAATAGTAAAGGAATGTTATAATAAAATAAATCCTTTCCGGTAGATAAATAACTAGTGTTAAAACGTCACAGATGAACCGTTGGTGTTGCCACACGGCCGGTACGGTAGGCCGGGGCGATGGCGGCAGGCACGGCTTGTTGCCATTATTTTATAATTTCTGACATGTAATATTTTATTATATACAAAAATGAAATAATGAAATAATTCACCGTCTGTCGTATTCAATATTATTATCATCGTATTTGTTCATATTATTTTGTTTCTTTTTAATATTTTTTTATAATGACTGCGATAAAATGTCTTTTTTTAGTTATTTCTAATATTAAGAGCATAAAAGAAAAAGTATTCTCAGCGTGAATCATATTTCTTTTAAATATTATTGACATTTAATAATATGTAATAAAATTATTAAATTCAATTTAATATTTTATACTGATAAACCACTGTCTATTTTTCTTTAAAAAATTATGATAAAATTATAATAACCGGGGTAAAATTGCTTAAATGAAAATCCAAATATTCTAAACAGTAGTTTATATAAATTAAAAACAAAATCGTTATCAATGATTGATTTCCGTGTTTTATTAGGTCATGTTTGGATAGCGATAGAATAATAACATTTACAATACAATATTTATACAAATTTGTATTGTGTGTGACCTCGAGATGCATCACTATATAGCTTAACTCATTACAATAAAATAATGCAAAAAAAAAGTTGGCGTACTTTTATACATTTATTTCAATAATATTTTTGATTTTATTCTTTTGATTGAGGTTGATAGTTGCAAGCTTAAGTGCCTTTTTGGGGGAATAAATATATTTTAGTAACAAATAAATCCTATAAGCCCGTCATAATGTTGCTTAAGACTTAAATTCGACTGCTATTTATATATCTTTCAAAAGAAACGAGAGAATTATTGCGATATATTATTTCTGACCTGTATAAATTATAAGGTGGGATTATACTTAAATATTCCCATAGTAAGATATACTAGAAAAGAAGAAAAAATTAGATACATTTACAGTATGTATGTCGTGACACATAAAATTAGCAAAACTATGAAAAACACCATTGTAGCGCAGTAGAGAAGTTTATTTATTATATGCGATGATTGTGGGTTCAATTCTCACTAATGAAAGAATAGTTATTTTTCAAAAATTGTCTGGTAAGTTTTATAGCCCATGATAATTAAACCAAGGGTTCCGTACAGAAATTGGAGGTCTAGAGCTTTTTCTGAAATTCAAGCTTAGCTTAGACAGAACCCTTTCATCTGACACTTTACTTAAACCAGCGACTGTAAAAACAAATTTAGACCTCCTTTTAAGGCTATTATTTTTAGGATTTAACCACAAATTTATAGTTTTTCCTGAACTAGTACTACCTATAGATGCAATTTGCCAAATTTCATGTTTTTTGCAATATAAACGACTATATCTTTTTAGTAAATGTAGAAAGAATATACAGGATGGAAGTGTCAGCGCTCCTTTCCACGGGAACAGCATATAGGGTAAAATATTTTAAACCCAGACCTAAAAAACATAATCAAGATAGTTCAACAGTTTAGACGTAGGATTTTTTTTTCATTTCACGATGTTTATTCATACCTGTATTGCGTGTGGCGCAGTTACGCATAGATACCAATAACGTAAACACATTCTACTACAAAAATATTACTAAAGGTTAATCAACTTTGAACTTTGCCGCCAATAACTACGACTCGATTTCGGAATGAGGCGTATGCGGCGGTTTCCCTTTGATAGGTTTATGTGTGCGTGCGTCGTTTTTAACAAATGGCGTTTTATTTTAATACAATTTTATTATTTAAAATAAATAAGTTTGAAAAAAATCACTTTTTCATTTTCGGGAAAAAACTTTTTTTTTAATTGTATTAGGCTTTTATAGAGTAGTTAAAACTGTGGTTCCATTTAGTGGTGCTAACACTTCCAGCCTGTATATATAATAGAAACAAGGGGCCGTAGATCTGAGTATATGGTTTGAATTTCAATTCGATACCTCCAAGCGTTCCTGAGACAAAGGCTCTTGACAGACAGATGAACGGACAACAAAGTAATCTTATAAAAAAAACTAAAATAAAACCAACAATATAGACACAACATTTATATTTATTTTCAAATGTACCATTGATTACTACAGTAATAACGTAGGTAAAATTGAATACAATAAAGACTTTACTACTACAGTACTGTTTACGTACACACATATATAATTAGTTTACGTTATACATCAGATAATTTTAATACAATTGTCTAAAATAGGTAAAAATTGTTAGAAAATTAGAGGATAGATTAAAAGAATCGATCAAGTGCGAGTCGTACTTTCCCTGGTTCCCATTGGGGGTTCAGTACCACTTTGATGATTGTCTCTTAAAGAGAAGTAAAACTTGCAAAAGATGACAAACTTAAGTGTGAGGTATGCACTTTCTATGAAATTAACTACAAATCCAAGTTTGTAATGGTTTTTTTTTTGTAAATTCGGATTTTTTTTATTTGTTTGTACTGTAAGCTCTCGCTTGCCAAATTTCATAATAGTTAAAAGTAAATAAATAGTTTTGATTACGCGTCATACAAACTACGGCAAAAACGATGCGTAAGTACTTGAATTTTTTGATTGCGATTAATTAAACTTTTTTTCTGTACTTGAAGGGAACCGTAGACCTGGATATTTTATATTAATTTTACTTTATACCTGACCACGATTTTAAGAAAAATTATCTTAACAGACAGACAATAAAAGGATCCTATATAGGATAAGAGCTCTGTTTCTTCCTTTTGAGGTACGGAACTCTAAAAATACGATATGTAATCGAGAATAGATTTGATAAAAATAGCTGCTTATTACATCCAGACTAGAAGGACACTAAACGAGCAATGTATATTATAAGAATACTGTCACGATATAGTAGACATTAAATTTCTGCTTATTGTTTTAGAGATATTACATTTAAAACTTTAAATATTTAAACATTTAATTTTAAATCGTATTTATTATTCTAGAGAACATTAACAGTTACTTTCAGGACTAGGCTAGAATAAAACCGCAACAACACTGTAGTTCTAATAGAACCCATATCGACTAATTTACTACTACTATTTAATATATTAGTACAGAAGGTACACGTTATTATATTATTGAAAATTGATATGGTAAAAAGTAAACGGTAGAAAACCTGTAAAATGTAAAATGTATAGACCTGAGCTTATTTTAAGTAAAATAAAATATAAAAAGTGTATACAAAGAGTTCTATCTAGTTATATTCTTACAAAATAAAACCATATAAAAAATGAAAACAAAAATATTAAATGCATTAAAAAGTCCGTTAAAAACGAAACTAGAACCCGACCTTTCAAGAAATTACACTATTATTATGCAGAAACTAGACTAATCCAGACCAAAAGTTGTCTAGATATCAGTAAGTAGGGTTCCAAGGCTGGAAGTTAGGCTTAGTATAACAATTCAGCTTTCATATATTAATTGGCACAGAAATTAGATCCAATTATTTAAAATAGTTTTTTTTTATTAGCTTCACGATGTTCGCGTATACCCTGCTTTATGTAGGACACACACACAACCGCGTTTACAGCCACACACTGTGCCACTGCGCCACGACGGTCTCAAGATAGATTTAATTAGTTCTTACTCTATGTTTATTAGACATAACATATCAACTTTTGCACCTTAATGATCTATTTACAGCGAAAATGAACGTGAAATATAATTATCATCGATAGTCAAAGTACTTAAACACTAAATAAATATATTGAAGGTAAATAGTTATATTATGCTTTATACTAAATAAATAGATTTATTATGATTTCATCCGACGAAGTGTCTTATGTCTGTGTATAGCAGGGGTTCCCAACCTTTTCTTGATCAAGGACCACTTTTATATCATTCTTGGTAGCAGGGACCACTATGTATGTAGGTATAGTAAAAAATAAGTGTAATAATTAAACAGAAACTTCGCCTTACCATCCTCAGTCATAAAATTTAAATCGCTCGCGGACCATTTCTAGGCTTCTGCGGACCACTGGTGGTCCGCGGACCACTGGTTGGGAACCACTGGTGTATAGGTATCACATGCGAGTACATAATTGATACATATATGAAAATTTAATCTAAATGACATTATTTTTAATCTAAAAATGGATATTATTGATCCAAGACTTATTTGTATATAATATAGAAACTTTAATATTCGAAAGTCCGCCTTTAAGGCGCTATAAAATGGAGGGTTAAAGTCCAAAATGTCATACATTCAACGTGTGCACCAAAACACAACTACAATTTAATTATTAGGTAATTAAAGTTAGAAATTTATTTTAATAGCTTTGGACAAAACTAGTGACTCTTGTGGCATTAGCGACAAAAGTGGCCAAAATATCCACAAAAGTGGTTTAAAGACACTTATACCTAGCATAGTTTATAGTATAATAATAAATATAGAATAATTAAAGTATTAATAAAATTTATCTACGTATTGTAGCACATGTATGTATATCCACCCAAAATATTCTCACACAGTACAGCACAGTATGTATATCCACCCAAAATATTCTCTCTAACAAATATCGATTTACGTATAGCAACAAACAACATCGATTATAATAATTAGTTAAAATCGATTATAATATTATTATCTAATAAACATTGAACTATACTATAAATTTGAATTTGCATCTACGTACCCGAAAGGAGTTGGGATAATTTCTTATCAGCCTGTAGGACTTATTGTCACTTAAAGCTATTTAAATATTACTTTAAAGGACATACATGTGGAACCGAACGTATTGAGATTCTGTATGTCAATGTATTAGATATTAGTTTGTATAATTTATTTCTAGACCCAGTCTAGACCCCACCTGTGGCTAGCGCACAAGTAGATTAACGATAATTTGCCGGTTGCTAGGATCTCCGTATTATAGTTTAGCAGACGGCTGAAGATAGTATATCTCAATAAACATTCTTTATTTCTTATATATATATGTATAGGTAAATCCCTAAACAGCCGATTGGCTTTTTTAAAGGACGCCTTTGCCAAAGTAATATTGTTGGAAGAAAATACAAATTATTCGAGTGTGTGTTTTAAATAGATACATAGGTAAATAAAATTATTTTCCAAAATTCAACGTTAATTTGACATCGGCTACAGGGAATAAATATTATGCTAATATTAATAATGTAAATAGTTTTTTCAGAGTAAACGAATGAAGTACAAGTATCGTATGAATATCACAAAGACGCTTCAGTCGTATTATCACGCATAGAATATACCCACCGGCGATTTAATGTCACATTAAATCGCGGTTAAAACTTTCAAAAACTATCGACCCGTACCTTTCAAACGACAGGTCATTTGTAAATAGTAGACTCTAATTTTGTATAATATATAATAACATCAAAGTAAACCCGAAATTATAGCCTAGTATAGTACAGTATAGAATAGAAGTTACGTCGTAGTATAGTAACTCCTACGTACTAAGAGCAATCCTGCACGGTGAGAATGGACCTTCAGCCTCAACCATTCGATATTTCGATAAACGTTAAAATTGTGCGTTTTCGATATGGACCGAGTGTAAAACTAATGATCTCACCGATGATTTAGTTGTTGACAACTCTTCTGCTTCTTGAAGACACGACGTCGGATATCGAATTTATTTGTTATTAAAACCGAAAAGCCGCAGATCCACTTTAATTTAATATTTCTGCGCCGGTTTGGTAAATTATAATTACAATTAACAATTAAATAATAACAATCAATCGTTCCTTTGTTTTTAAATCACAATTAACAATTTACTAATTGTTGAATGTATTGTAACAATTACTAATTCTTTAACTGTTGATTGCAGTGCGACAATTATAAATTAGTTATTTTATAATTCATTGAATATAAATTGTGATTTCCGAGAAACTAGCACTTGTTAATATTTAATTATTAATTGCAATTAAAAATTTACCCAACTCTGATATGCGCATATATTTAATTAATATGGCAGCTAAGGCAGCTGTACTTGCGGCGCACGCTAGCTGGATAGCTAGCGAAAAGCAAACCCTAGTGATTCGGAACAATGGATATATGAACCAGCAGGGAGGAGAGCTCCAGCTCCTCAGAGTATCCATTAGTTAGGATTACACTACGGTATCCAGTGCGAACGCATCTTAGTGGGAAGGTGGCCTGGCCTATAAAATTGGGATCTCCGAACATATCCTCATCCTGCACCAGGAAACGGATGAGCGCCATATCGGGGTTGAAAACTTCGAACTCGCAAATGTCATTCCATATAGGGTTTATGCCGTTATCAGCTGGAAACGAAACAAGGTTTTAGTTTGTATTGATGATTGGATATTATTTACAATTTTGTCGTAGTATTATTTAAGTCTTTTGAATTTCTTATTTAATTTGTTTAATATTTTTATTTAATTTTAAAAAATATATATTAGAAAATGAACAAGAAAAATCGAATCCCCACGAAAACCCACACGTTATATATCATCGAAAGTCCATAAATTAATATCTAGTAACCAACTATACTCACTGATAGTCTTCGTGCACAGTCGCACACAATTATCATAGTCGGCGCCAATAATTTCCACTTCCACGAAGGGGCTGGCAGTACCACGCCCAGACTTGCTAAGATGTCGCGCACCCACCACTCTCAACATGACTATGACCGACGTAACTTTACCCGTCAAGCTCCTTCTGTCGTAAGGGGAATAACCATCTTCGAACATAAAGTTAGGTTTCAGAACATATCCACACCCGCCATTCTCTTTGAACTTGCCCATATTTATTTGCATCGGTTTGTCGGGTGTTTGATAGTTGAGAGCCACCATCTGCGAGCCGGCGTTCCAGAACGGCGTGGGATTATAATTTGAAGAATCAATCCTTTGTCCTTTGGGGTAAATGCGACTAAGTTGAACCGTGTGGTATGTTGTAAAAAAGGATGCCTCAGGATGACACATGAGACGTTCAGCTTTTGTTTCGGGGAAGGAGGACATTTCGTTGTAGATGAAACCGAAATTCTTCAATCTATCCTGGTTGAAGGTAACGGAGCGGCAGTACACTATGAGGTCGGACATTTCCTTGGCAATGCGCCATGTTCGCTCCATCTTGCGGTGCATAAGGGACCTCGCGCTGGCACTATGGGCCGCTTCCTTGATGGCCATCAGCCATTCTAAGGCATTTTCTCTGGTTGGAGCCGCCATTTCAAACGGAGCACACATTGTAGGACTCTGTATGCGGACGATCCAACGTGCTGAACCACTTTCTTCTCCTACTACTAGTTCCACGACCGCCCCGAGTACATCTACTACGCCTTTCTGGAGGGAACCCAGCGCCGAGTCGCTTTCTAAGCAGGCCTATATAAAAAAATTCATGTTAATTGACACAATATATCTTTAATCATTATAAATAATTGGTAACACTTGGGTTACATTTTTGTAACAAATTTTTTTCTAACTCACCTGTCATATATTTACTACAATAAATAAATGGAAAAGACAAATAATAATAATTTATTGGCAAAATAATATACAAAATACACATTCCACTACGTTTTACAAGTTTTACCTACATTACCTTTTATAATCTGATAGTTACTGCAAGTTAATGACGACCTTAGTTTCATGATGATAAGAGGTGGTAATTTCCAACAATTTTTACCCTTTGTAGCCTATCCTGAAATTTCATCATTTCCAAGATATAATAGGACATTCAAAAAAATATCTCAATAAAATGTTTTTTAGCACTACACTTTTACAGTCGCACGCTTTGTGCCCCAGCGCCACGATGCCCTCAAACTAAAATACCGTACGTGCGTCGGAAAAAAATATTGTTTTTCCATCGTCTATTGGTATTTCGTATTCTCTGATGTATGCCTCATTTGATTATGTAACATGAATCCGCGTGAATGTTGGAGTATTTTGTTCATTGGGTGACAAAGTATAAAATATAAAAGGTGGTATATAATACAAGCGGGGATTTTGGGATTTACTAAAGCGCGGCATATTAATATACTTTCTTGTACTCGGTTAAATACTTCCGCCAAATATGAGCCCCATATATATGGCCGCCCATTTAGGATAAAGTTACGTAGCATGTGACGTATCATTTTATCTTAGTTACGCATCATGTACATTCCACTAATCTGGCAATTTGAGAGTGAAGTAAAGAAGGGAGAGGTGTCCCGTTTTTTTGATCCACCCTTTTTTTCTATCCTCCCCTTCTGCCTATCCTTCCTCCTTTTCTATCTATAATATTTCTCACCCGTCGGTTTTCCCCACAAAGAGTTTTTGGATGTCAGATGGCAGTCGCGCATGACGTCGAACAAATTCCGAGTTAGCTCTCCTACTATGATGTTTCGTAAAACTTTTGTACTCAAATCATTTTGATCCTATGATTTTAAAAACATCATCAATTTGTATTCTTACATTGACACTAAATAAATGTTGTTCTAACTAATACTTTTTAAGAAATAACTTAATTTACCTTAAAAATAATGGAATACGCTCAAGCCTACGCATTATGTAAATCCTCAAAAATTGGCAGGGTATGCTATATGGGGCAAAATTTGTTTGAAATTATCTGTATTAGTTTGTCTACGTACCTACCAGTCACACTGAATATCTATTTGTTTATTAATGAATGATTTATGAGTTTGTATGGTTATTTGAAAAAAACCATCCATAAAACAGACGATATTAATGGAAAGTGGCAATCATCGTTCAAAGACATTTTAACGATCAAGGAAATAATCCGCCTTTAGGAGTCCTATGTAGTATGTGTATATAAATCCCCTTGTGATCGTCAAGAAATCGAAAATGACACATCGGCCTTACAGTACTTCTATGTATACTTACAATATCCGGCACATGTGGTGTTTCAATCTCCTGTACATAATTAGCGGGGAACCAGTGGTGTCTCTTCCCCCCGTAGTCACCCCTCCACCAGCCCTCGTCGGGTTTGTCCACGTTAGTGATTATTGCGTGTTTGCAGAACGAGAGCTCGTCGTCTTGGGTCGCCCGGTAATCGTATAACGCTTTTACTGTTATCTGGTTGGGATTATCGTTTTTTGGGATGATTTTTTTGGTTATATAATAACATTTTTTCTAGGCCGATAGTTTTTTTTTGTACGTAGGTTTGTTATTAATAAAATATTTGCAATATCTTTGTCATGTAAGTTCAAAATTATGAATATGCATAGATGTGGAAGGATATCATACTCATTGAGCAAAAAAGACTAATGGCCAACAAAAAATCTGCAGCTTTTCAAATTATAATAATATTACATAAAATTATAGTTAAATAAAGAACATAATAATAAATAAAGTAAAAGCTAAAAGAGATAAGAAAAATATTAAGAAATTGTATATTATACATAATAAAAGTTAGTAAAGTGAAAAATAAAGGCATACAATCCAGTTAATATATAGCTAATTGAGGCAAAGATTACAAAAAACACAAAAAAACGTAGTACAAGCATGGTTAGTGACAAAAGAAATTTTATAGTTGGATAGTGCAAAAAAGAATTTGAAAATTATGTAAGAAGAAAAAATGCTTTAGCGAACTGACTTTATATTAAAAATATTCGGTGTGAAACTTTTACAAGTGACTGCGAAATATTTTATACATTCATGTTTCTGAACAAAATATCAGATATCAAAATATTTTATGAATTACATATTTTTAAGACAAGATGAAACTGATGGTAAGTGATCACCGCCGCCCACGATCCAACACCAGAGGAGCTACAAGTGCGTTGTCGGCTTTTTGAAGGTACCCATGTCGTTTCGACTCATAGACACTGAAGCAAGTAGGCCATTCCACAGATACAACCGCACAGTAGTGAAGTGCCACAATACCAGATGGTGTGGATGATATTTGAGTTTGTGACGTACTGTGCGGTTACTCGGCGGTGAGTAGCAGCTTAAACAGTTCCCCAGAATACCCCCCTTGATAAATGCTGTAGAGAACGCACAGCGAGAAGACATCTCTACACAAAGCCAAAGTGTTAAGCCTTTCACAGATCATTAGGTCTGTCTGTTTGTCTGTCTGTGTCTGTAGCTGCCAGGCCCGTTCCCTTAATTTCAATAGCCGCTGCCCAGCGGTGGGTTAGTTAAACTAGAAGATCACCGGCTAAGCGACCATGGCGAAAGCTATATGGACGGTCATTGATCAATCGGTGATTTTCCAGATGAACCAAGAGCTGGCTATTTATGATGCTCTTCATGACTTTCGAGAGCAGCGAGTTGATAGCAATAGGCCTGGCGGATCGGAGAGAGTCTGGGACTACGCCGGCTGAGTAGAGTGCCGAAACAAACACATTAGCACCGGTGTCAGCTCAGGAGCACATGAACGAAGCTCTAAAGGAGCGATACCATCTTTCCCACTCAACTAGTGCATGCCCAAAGACAGAGCTCGCCAAACAGCTTTTGGCTGTACTTAATGCATTGCTGCGCATAGCTCTGGCACCGCGGAATGGTCGATGGCATAGTTTCCTTTCCGGTTATCCATAGTTCGAGGCAAAAAGATAATACTGATATTAATATATAATAATATAGATTATTTATACATATACCATGTTAGTTATATACAAAATCGAAAATCTATTTAAATTCGATTATAATGTTGTGAGTATATTTACAATTATCGATTAGTAATATATTATTTAGTACACCTGCAAACCACAAAGAAAAAAAAGGAGAAGGAAACTTTTGTTTTCATTCTCCACCTACCTTTGAAGTAAACGACGATGGGTCCATATAACCCGGTGTTCCATATACAGAGTTGTCGTCTGGTTCCTATAGAACAACATACAGTAAATAAAAACTAACAACTGACAAAACTGGCGTAACTGACACGACTTGCAAAGCTTTTTTAATGTTTCTAACTGGATAAATAAGCAAATACTAATATATATGTTCTACTAAAACAATTTCTACGCTAAATTTTCATATAAATAAACATACTATTTAAAAGATTCAATATTTAATGTATTTATTCAGAGTTATTGTATAATGAGCGTTCCACAAGTCAACCTCTAGACATGCAAAGGACATGTTTAAATATTAAACAAAAGTAACGTTTTCACTTACTTTTGACGACATTGTTGTATAATTGTCTCTTTTAAACGGACGAAATGATTGTTGGTTCAAATTCCACTTATTATAATAATTATACTCACAATAAATATATTATCAATTAAGTTAGATAAAGTACGGCGTTAAGTTTCATTCTGTTTCTGTCTATAAAATGATATCCCAAATATTGGCTGAAGTTAAAGGGGAGACTTATTACATATAACGAAAATCATTACATATATATAAAATCATGGATCATTTTAAATAGTATTTTTATTGTGTACTAATAACAAAATCCTACAGTACTATTACAAAAAAGCTTCTAAAGGAGTTCATATAGTAAAAGAAGTAGTCAGTATAAAATTAGAAAGCAGAGCGCCTTAACACTCTTCTCTCTGCCTATTTCATTTTCTCACGTGAGAATCAAACCGACAACCATTGTAGTTACAGTAACCTCTGATATCATAATATAATATTGCAAAAAAAGTAAAGACCTTTATTAGATTTTTTCACTTCAGTAGCAAGTAATTATATATTGTCAGATTGTTGTTCAAATTTACAATTTATATATTTGAAAAATGAAATTTAGCAATTCTATTAGGTCACTGTTACACTGACAGATGCGACAGCCATTTTATTTTACTTGTTGAATGATGAAAATTGCAAAATAATATAATTATTCAATTATTGTAATATGTTATCACAAATATGATTACTCTTCTTATTACAAACTATATAGCAGCCATCACAACATAAAATGAATTGTCTTATCTACATTACCTCAAGAACCGAAAATGAACCAAAATTACTTAAAAGTCCCTCAATATTAACTAACTTACCGTCATAAGTGCCCTGACGACATCTTCACTAATTGGATACCACAACCTTACTTTCTTGTACAATGGATGTTTCTCGTAATACGATACTAGTTCGACGAGACTCTCAAACTTGACCGTACCGATTGTGTAGAGACGACCCTCTTGTTTTATGCGACAGTGTTTTATTTCTCTTTCGCTTCTGACAATTAAATAAATTAATTAATAAAATTAGATAGATATGTATGTACAGTATATTAAAGGGTTATCATATTATTAATATAATAGTAAAGTGAAGTTTCGATTATACGAAGATTGATCAACGACTGCTTATCCAGATTACTGCGCCCACCGAACAGGAAATAGTCGAACATTCAAGAATTTTTAAGCATCATTTGTATTTTGTCTATTATATTTTATATTATAAGACTATTACACTATTGCTTAATTCCTAATTATAAAGTTAAACACATAAATATGTATATAAATATAATTTTCGTTTCTGTGTCGGCAAATAAAAAAACGATTCTTTGAACATCCATGTATCCCCAATTGGTTCGGATAGTCGATGATCTATTCTTTTATTATCTTTAATTAGAAATCTAAATTTTCAAACAAAAAAAAATATCTGATATAATTATTTTTTTTCTTGTATATTTTTATATTACCTGAAGCTAACAGCATATGATCCGTGCTCCTTCTCGCTGGGTCGCAATAAGAAAGCACCGTCTGTGTTCACTTTCCTCAGTAACTCCTCGGCCTGCATGCGCGAGCAATGCGGCTGCCACCATTCTTTACCCTCGTGTTTATTTGGCTGAGGCACTGGCTCCTTTAGAGTTATTAGGAATTCCTGCGAAATATAAATATGTTAATAAACTAGCTTTTATTTATAAATGGAAATAGTTAAGAATTGTGTTTGTCATATGACACAGTGGGTAACATGGAAAAGATTAACGTAAGGTAGAATAAGGTGAAAATATTTTATTCAATTCTAATCAGTAGTTATTGAGATTAGCACGTTTAACCAAACACAGTCGTCAGAATATTATGGGCAAAATATATTTTTGGAATCCAGATATTTTGGCCACTAATTGGCTCTTTAGTTGGTCCACACTTAAAAAAGTGTCAGTGTTTGTAAAAAAAAGGAATTATATTAAATTTGAACTATGTAAAAGGATTGTTTGATGAGAAGTTAATTGTTTCCTTTACTATTGGTCCATCCATAACATCATGTCATTCATTTTGTAATGAAGTAAGAAAATTGTAATTTTGTTAAGGATATCCCAAGTATGTCTCTTGTTTTTCAATATTTACCTCTTCTGGCTCCTGAAAAGAAAAATATCTAATGTACCATCACTTCCATTGAAGCGTAGTGGCACGTATGTGGAACTGTAAATGCGATGGTTGTAGGTTCAAACTTTATCTAAAGGAATGAATTATATTATTTTCCTAGTTCTGAGAAAAAAATAGATACAGCGTCGAATTATGCCACTATATACATGTAATGTTTCAAGTATGAAATAAAGGGACAAATAAAAACCAACCAACCTGACTGCGCAATGGATGAGTCCTGTAATGTGTTATCAAGCTATACAGGCTATCGAAGCACATGCTCTCAATCAAATAATATTTAGTGACCCCTCTATCCTGCTTTAGTTTTATCCTGCAATGGTTCACTTTGCCCTGTCTCCAGAAGGACAGGCAATAGTCACCTACAAAAGTGACACTTTCTCTTACTAAGAAAGTACCATCACCGAGATGGGCATGAGCTCTTAGCAGATCTTCAGCTTCTTGACGGTTCCCTGCCAACCGTCCATGGAACCAACACTCAGAAAAGTGGAGCTCATCATGAGGTACACCCCCACTGCTTGTACTGCCAGCTGTTGAGCTCACATCCCCCTCCCCTTCACTATCACCATCTGTCTCCACTTGGTTACTATAATGCTCCGTGTAGTACAATTTGTTCTCAGTTAGTACAAACGCATGCGGATTCCAATCCTTATCCACCGGATCTTCTAACAAGAGAATACCATTTTTGATAGTATTCCTGAGATCGAGATCCTTTACTTCCTCTTGGCGGATGGAAAAAGAGTTCTCTTCAGCCCCCTCTGGTAGTTTCTTGTGTTTCAATAAGATTTTTCGTCTTAAGTCATGAGGCGAGGGTAGAGAGGTCTCATTTTTCTCGTAAGGTTGCACAAGAAGAAGATCACCAAAGACATCTTGGAAGGCACTAGCCATCCTCCTCTGTTGGGGTAGTGAACAGTTATCCTCGATAGACAGGATGAGAGGGTAATCGGAGACCACGAAAGCATGTTCCTTGATGGTTCTCAATACATCCATGAGCTTCACTTTGGTGGTCAACGTATGACCGTGGTAAATAAACGGTGTGCCGTCTGGTCCATCCCAGCAATCCAGCTCGATACAACGGCACCCCGCCCGCAAGCATCGCACGTAGGCTTCTAATGAAGATTCACTTGAGAACTGATCTCCTGTCAAGTATCTTAAACAAAAATATTTTAAATAATATTATACGTACATATATGTGGTTTAAGAAAATATTCGTTGGGACCATCATGGTATATATGCTATATACGGAAGACAATTTGAAACTGAAAAAACAAATGATTTTGTTAAGATATTTACGTGTTGTGAGAAGACGCAATCCAGTAGTGTGAGAGTGGTCTCGTCATGTCCTGGGTCACGTTGTCATGTTTCGAGTTCCAGATTGAATTTTGCTTCGAGAATAACATTTCGATGAACTGAAATTGAATTTAACTTTTAGCTTTGCTTGTATAAGTTGTAAAATACTATCTAAGACTATATTTAAGAATAATAAAGTGCTTGTTAATATTTTTAAAATGTTGTTTCACACTAAGAAAAGTAAAAAAATACTTTTTTAGAAAACGAATCGAAATTTGAACTCGACGTGACCTATTTGGAACAGTCCAAGCGCTCTGACCACTAAGCCATACGTTTTCATCAATATAGTGACATATGTGACTTAAGAATAGAACTTGCAACCATTTTTTGTTTGATTAACCTAAAGTTATAAGTAGGTGGAGCATAAAGTAAATGTTAAAGGAAATTAATCAGCAAATATCCATTCAACCCCTAAAATAAACCTGAATGTATTCGGAACACATCATGCGCGCATGAAAACGTTGACCGCCCACTTCAAACATGTCACTTATCATATATCAAAAATGTCACTTTGATTTTACAAAGGCTGGAACTAACTTTTATATTTTCAAAGCTTTGTTGAACACTTTAAATAAAACATCATAAATAAATTGAAAATATTTCGACGTAGCTTGATAAGAATATATGCTTTAGTAGTAAGATTGCTTGGACGGTTTCAAAGAGACGTTCAAACGGGTTCAAATCTCACTATGTTCAAATTCATAAACGTTTCCTTTGTTTTCTTTCTGTCATTCATTCATTGCTCAGTGCTCACCTCGTTCAATGTGAAGTAGGGCTCGGCGATATCTCTTTGCGGGTCCTTCAGATAGTCCCGAATGAATTGAGACACCAGCACTTCGTCCTCCCCAAGTGTGTCGTGTTGCTCAACTAGAAGAAACCTTTTGAATTCTCCCAGCGTGATGGTGGTACCATTCGAGCAATATTGGGAATGCTTGTCAAATATGTCGTGGACATTCTGTGAAAGATGGACCCCATCAAGAAAAAGAAGCTGGCATTTGCTGGTTGTCTCAGGAAACTCGTGTTCCGGGAGGTTTCATTTGAACTAATGTGCTTAGTATGGTATAATTGATATCTACACGATTAAAGCTCCTAATTATTATTTTCCTATGCATCTTCAGTTTTTACGTTACAGAGAAGTCCATCATTTCTCTTATTACCATTTGTTTAGAGATATTACCTGTTAAGTAGTTCTCAACGCTGTGATTTTACTAGAGCGAGATTCAGATATAGTCGAAATATATTTAGTCTTCTTGACAATAAACAGGCCACAAAATATGACAGAAAAATTGCATCGAAAAGTAATCATTAGACTAGTTTAAAATCAACGGATTTGAAACGATTTGCAAATCATCTTCAAAATTTAATCTAAATAAATAATACACTTAATATCTATATCAAGTTAGTACTTATTTTTTTGAGGCCAGTCGTGGCGCAGCGGCACGAGGTGTCACTGTAAAACCGACTGGTTGTGGGTTCGATCCCCACTCGAGGAGATGAAATATTTACTTAAATTTATATTTCTATTTCTTCGCTGTGGTGTCGAGGTTAAGCGCGGCGTTGAGTTGTGCCACTCAACACGCAATGCCTCCAGAATTCGGCAGAAAGTGGGGAACGGAGTATCTTATGACACTAGGTTCCCTCTGCCTACCCTATTGTGTGCGGGATACAGCGTGAAGCTGTATATGTATATATATATATATACTTATTATTATTTAATTAAGAATTGAAGCTTGCAAAATATAATTCCTAGAGACCTTACCAACGCACAAACTCTGCTTTATACAAAATAATTACATTATAAATCCACGAACATTAAAATTGGTTTCGGCGAAACAGCTCGGACGTGGGTTTATTCTTTATAAACGTTAATTGAAAATAAAATTCAGAGGAAAATACGAAATATTCATACATTTCATTTTATATTTAATTAAAAGTAACTGAGGCCAGTCATAACGCAGTGGTACAAGAACACTATAAACGAACACTATGTGGGTTCGATTCCCACTCGAGGAAATATTTGATGTTTTCATTTCATCGCTCTGGTAATAAGGTAAAGAGCGGCGTTGAGTTCTGCCACTCAATGCACAATATTTAAAAATTCGGCAAAAGTGGGGAACGGAGTGTCCCAACACTTGGTTCCCTCATTCTTTCCGGCTATGCGCGAAAAATTGAGATGATGATCTCTGTGGTATTGAGTATTTATAAATAAATAAGTCTGTTAGATTTTAGTGTATTCGTTCAACAGGTTGTATTGACGTCTCGCAATGTGATACCTTTGTAAGCGCGGTTTGAGCGACATTGAAATGCCATACCTGATATACCTTCATTCTAATACTACAAAATAAAATTGATTTCACCAATTAGTATTCATTTAAAAAAATATTGAAGAAAATAATATATTTATAAAGCATATTTTGTGTTACATATTACAAATAAAATTTGTAATTTGTGTAAGGAAAATATTTTATTTCTCATTGCTTCCCATGTTTTAGTCTATTATATATCTATTATAATTGTTAACAGAATAAATCCAAGTAATAATAAAAATTTTGTATAAAATTTAAAGTAAACAATTATATTAAATTAAAGTAAAATTCAATTTTAAATTCAATTAGATCTTCATAAAATTTTACCATCGCTTTACACATTTATAAAATATATTTTGAGATAATCTATAAACGGGAGTGGGTGGTTGAAGCGCTAGCAAATAATACACACGTTCTGGGTATTAACGATGGAAAAACTATTTTCGTAATGAGATTTCTATAGAATCAGAACTATTTTAAAAATAAATTTATTAAGAAATCAGAAGAAATGCTTCAGTTTAATAAAATAACAGGGAACACCCAACCTCGAGTGGGGATCAAATCCACAATGTAAATATATATTATAATATTACTTAAAATCTTTTATAAATTTTAAAAATAATTTAAAAAAAAGGCCAAACAAAAGTTTGAACTTTGTTTTCTTTGTTTACATTTTGTCTCAAGCCTAAATGAATAGACTATAGTCTTCTACTAGGTCTATAATCGACGGCACATTTGAGATCAGCATTAAAAAGTATTAACTTTTATTATTGCTTAATATCAAATGTGCCATAAATATTTATTGAACTTATATAAATGTATACTTACATTTTCATCAAATATAAGTTTGTGATAGATTATGGAAAAGTCGTCAAAACCAATTTCCCCTCTCTTGTTAGTATCAACTTCTTGAAATATGTCTCTCAATTTGCTTGTCGATATTTTACAGTTTATTTTGGGTAAAAATCCTTTTACTTCTTTCATGGTTATTCTACAATAATAAATTAAATTAGGAATATATATTTTACAATGAAAACAGAAGACTGTGTATATTTTGTTAAAAGAGCCTAGTCTTGTGGAGAAATATGATCAATTTATTTCTAGAAAGTGCTTTAAAGAGCAGCAAGCACTGGGACAGCGTAGAAAGAAGGTGAGCATTAATGCTTGTTTAAGTCTACACATGGGTTGCAAGCAGAAGATTTTGTCTAGGGGAAAAGTGGGACATTTATCTCTGGAACTGTTAGTAACTTATTAAAAAAAATAAAGTTATTAAAAAAGATGTGTCCAAGTGTGTTGAGAATTCACAAAAGTGGACATGTGTCTGGCCCATTTGAGACATTTAATTTTGGGCTAAAATTTCAATGTCTGGCAAAGCTGATTGCGAGTCCCAGGCACTGCTTCAACCTCCTGCAACCACATCCACACACCCAAACCTCCGATCCATGGAATACTAAGTAATACTGTTTTACATTTTTATTTTAACTTTTTAAGGTTCCATACCCCAAAAGGTAAAACAGAACTTTTGTATCCTATAAACACTTTGTTGTCTGCTCTGTCAACTTTTAACTTAAATTTCTCAATTTTTATCACCTAACTCTTAACTGGTTTTATAGAAACATTTAACATGATAGGTAAAAAAGCTAAATAATTATTATTACATATCTAGGAATTCAGAAAAAATATATCTATATACATACTTTTCATTAATATTTTCAATTGAATAAAACTCTTTTCTAAGCCATCTCTCTATCTGCAGAGGATATGAGGCATTGACTGCTTCCTCAATCAAGAACCAAAGCCCCTGTCTCCATGCATCACACTCCTTGTCAGTGGGAGCTGTAGATATTTCCTAAACTTGTAATATCTTATTTAAAAACCTTAACATAGCATCAAACCCATACCTTATGATTACCATTGAAGTGTCCAATGACCATTTTTTAAATCTTTGTGGTGTTATTTCACATTAAGAATGCAGAAATATTTAAAAAACTAAAGATTTTAGTTTAATGAACCCACACCCTTAAAAATTGTGCCAAATACAATTTAATAAACTTAAACTAACTTTGCTTGAGCTTTTACAAAACTTAAACTAATCTCATTTATAGCTACTAGAGTGTATGTACCAAGCTATATATATGACTGTTTAAACAACTCGGTAATCAAAACTTTGATGAGATTTGAAATCAATGCTTTTGTGTAAATCTATTATTAACATGTGGCCATGACTTTTATTGTTTACCTGCAAACGATGCGGAACGAAGCTTGAACTCTCCTCCATAATATATTGTAAAGCATTTAGAATTCTCCAGCCTCTTGATCTCCTCCGGCCATCTCTCAAAGTCCTTTGATGATTTGCCAACTCGTACTTCTTTGATATCTCTTATGTCTAGGGCTCCCTCGAAGGCCTGGCGCTGCGGGGAACCGCTTCTAAACCAAATGACCTGGTGGGTTTCCCGTCGCACCGACAGAGTGCGGCGTTCCGGACGCTTGCGAGGATAGAACTTTAAAACAGTGGATCCGCGCTCTATATAGGAGATTAGCTGATCAGCTTCATGTATGAGGCGATCGCTGCCACCGTTATAGCACACTGTATTCATGATGACTGTGTCTCACTGTAGTAAATTGTAGTCGACAACTAAACGCCGGCTCGAGGCTGGCAGATCAGTGGTGCCGCCGCCGCTAGCAGCCCGCTACTGCCGTACCGCCTCTCCCACCGAAATCTCGCTCCTTTGACATTTACAAGGCAAATTGGATTATTGATCGCGCGCTCACCTATATCCGCCTTCAGCGACACCGCGATCACACATCGTCCAAATAAAACTTGAACGTATTCATGAATAATTTACATGATGCAACTTGTAATTCAAATGTATATATTATGTTAGTTTACATTAGTTATAGTATATCTAATAAATCATTGTGTGTATCGATGCGGTGGACATTTTCTCGAAACAGTATTGCCAGCTAATTTGACTCATGTCAATTGTCAATTACGTCAGGCCTCATTACACTAATACAATACTGACAGACTACACATACTCGTCGCGTAAGCGATACGTTATTTTTGTATTATCTACGAAAAAAATCTAAAATGCTAAAAAAATCTAATTACTAAAAAAATAATTCTATAGTTAGTTAATGTTATTATTTTGTTTAGTATTGAATTATATTTAATATAGAAAAACTGCTTCTTAATAATCATAAAAGTTGAAATACTTACAAAATGCATGCTAAATCTTATCTTTATCTTAACTAGGCGCAAAAGCCTAGTGTGGGTACATTTGTTGGTTAAAGTATTTATATTATTCTTTAAAACGCTAGCTACTTGCTTTGGATGGCCTCGAGGACAATGATGTGTAATTTGTGTTTTAAGTTTTAAGTAAAATTGAGATTTCATAATATTTTTTTACTATCTTGAATGGTAATAAAATCTTGCCGGCAATAAGTCGAAGTTCCATGTTAAGTCAATTCGCATTATTGATTTTATCACTAGAAGTAAACAGCCAATCAGGATGCACAAATTATTGGTCGCATATAAAAATAGAATATTTGCACCTGCGCTCTACATCCTCGCGTTGCCAAGGACTTACGTGGGAGGAAGCTTCCAAGAATTGATCTAAAAATGTTTTCACTTATTTTCAATTTATTTTCCTGATAACATAAAGTGGTTTCTGCTTGACTAATAGAAGTTCTATAATAACATATATTTCCTGTACCAAGTAAAATTAATTAAAAATGTTTTTTTGTTACACTTATACGGGCTTCTTTTGATTCAGCAATAATAAATAAATTTTCTGAATATATTTAAGTATATTGAAAATTTTAAAAACTTAATTAATAAAATGCTTATATATCAAGTTAACAATTTTCGAATCAAATATAGACAAATTTATTAATGTTGACTTCAGAATTATAGATTGACCATCTAAAACAATATTTTCAATCTATTATATCCAAATCCATTCAGCAGGTTTTTAAAATTGTTCAGCGAAAATTCAAAGCCACTTCTTCAAACTTTTAATGTATATATTTCTATATATATTACAATTTATTTTATTGATAATACTTTCTTTTATTAATTTAGTTATTCTCTCCCACTCTTGAGTGTAGTGGTAAATAAAATGCAAACATATTTCTACTTAGTTATTTATTTCGTACTAAGTAAGTAAAACATTCTGTACTACTTTTACTACAACAATACGAGACTAAAACATTTTTTTAAACTGATTCTTTGTGTTCTATGTTTACGTAGATATTTTACAATAATACTTTTCTTATTCTATTTTTTTTAAGTAGACATTTTTTTATATGTAGAAAAAAATAGCTAGCTACAATCTTTTTGAGCTACTATAACAGTATTAATACTTCTTTTAAAATCTATAAATAAATGATTATGTTAACAAATTTTATTATAATTGAAATAAACTTCTAACATATACCAGATCGATACTAGTGTGGGACATCTAAGCAAAACATCTGTGATTTAATTTTCCTTACTGTGTCTATGTTCCTTAGACAATAGTACAGATAAAATAATGTTATAAATAGAATTGATTTAAAAAGTAGAATGAAGAAGATTCATGAATTATTTTAAAATATGCCCATTTAAATTAAAAAGTCTATATTATGATGTAAATGTCATGGAAAGTGATAGAATCATTAAATTTTAAAATTAAAGGCATTATAATTTAAATGTATATATATACTAAAAATCTATATTTCACATATTCCACTTATATATAAGAAGAGATAAATGTAAATCTTAAAATAACTGCTTTGACATTTTTATTATTCTATAACATCATCATAAATGATAATGTAAATTAAAAATTTTCAGTAGTTTGTGCAAACTACATAATTTTTATATCGATTATAACATTCATATCGTGTAAATGTTCATGGTAACATTAATCAAAATTTTATACACAATAATAAAAAAAAACAAATAAAGGCTAAATAGTATAAATAACTACAATTGTGGGTTACCGAGGATGTGAATTAACCATAATAGGTGTTACTTAATTTTACTTCTAGGAAATAGTGACAGAAAAATCGTTCATATGCTGAATCTAATGGTAAAAACTATAAAATTAGTATATGAAATTAAAGTAATATTATATTATAATACAATAGAGAAATATTATTTTTTCAAAATATTATAACCACAATATAATAAATTAATAATCAAATTACTGTATGGACAGACATTGCACTAAAAGCAATGTTTACAGTGTAAAAAATTCTGTTTAACAAAAAAAAATACCATAAGATAACATTTTGTTTATTAGTTCCTATACTTATATTAAGTAAAATATAATATTTTTCAAGTAGGTAATTGAAGAGATATAGAAGGAATTTTAATAGTCAAGTTTAGCTAAAGCGAAATCATATTAAATATTGTCTTGGTCAATCTGTCTGTCGGTGGCTCAGGGACAAAAGTATTTCGTCGAACCAGACTTAGTGTCTGTGTCTAACAGAATGAAAACAGAATGAGGAGGAAGAGAGTAAATAATGTAATATTTGATACAATAAGTGTTGACTGATCAAAGGTCGCAGAATTCTCCTCTGGAGTTTCTGCCTCACTGTAAACACCGGTGGCCGGATGCGACCCATACTTAAAAATAACATTCCATCACTCAATCACTTATTAACCTAGAATCAATCTGTTACAATTGATTAGACACAATAAGTTATATGGGATATACCCAAATAAAAATAAGCGACATTTATTTTAATATTTGATTTATTAAAAAAAAATATACATTTGTAATAAAATTAATAAAGTAAGCGCTAATTATTGGATTTAAAATACCATTGAACTTTCCGCATAGCTCGAAACTTGGAAGTGACATATATGTACATATGTGTATGTATATGTAGGTACTGAAATGCAATGCAAAGTAGTAAAAATAGTTACTAAAATATCTATTAAAAGTGAACCTGCGACTACTGTGGAACTATTGCACAATTCGATATATTCTGCCACCAAAATATCTCGGTCTCCTACCAACGGGATATTTCGTATGGGGCGTGCGTGCACGTCTGCATTAGTTTGGAATGTAACCCCCGACCCCTAGAACTCTTAAAAACGAGCTCGCGTCAAATGAGATCTCTTCACGACTCTTCGTCTGCTTACATAACTAGCACATAATGTACGTCATATTTGTGATAATTGTAAATATAAATATAATTTATGAGAAAACTGTCTACATAATAATGAGCCAGTTCCTGTCTGTCTACACACTCCTATTCCAACATCGCAACCTGTGACCCGCCCCACCCACTGCCACACCCCACAAAATCTACTGTCAGCTACAAATACATAATATGAGAGACAATAAGTAATAAATATTCAAGAGCTATGATGCAGAGTGTGCGGTGGAGTGGATTAGAGATGGGCTCCGGCACCATTAGGCGGGGGAGAAGGACATAGCGTCGCGATCGGATCCAGCCGCCGTCATCACCTCCTCGAAGGCCGCGTCCAGGCAGTGCTTCAGCTCGGCGTATGACACCACGAGCACGCTCTGCTCGTCGCGTGACATCAGCTCTACCTGCTCACATCAAGGCCTTTTGAATACACACAGCGAGATTTAGCGAGGCCGCTGTCACCACCACGCACCAGCGGTAGAGCGCAGTTATACAAATGTCAATTGTGTTCAGAATTATTGTTTAGTAAATGACTTGGCAGACAAAAAACTATCAATGTTTCAAACTAATCTAATTAAAATCCTGGTCTTATTAAATGATGATAAGCAATACAATATCGCTTAGTATCTATTTGGTACGTGATGTACGTACTGTATGTACAATGTGTAGTGTTACTGCTCTCTACTGCGTGCCGATATAATTTAAGACGATTTTCTTTATAGAGACGTTTTTGAGTTAGAATTTTCATTTGTAAGTTAGGTATAACCAGAAGCAATTGAGAGACGCGTCCACCACGTGGTATGACGAGCGTCGATCTCATAAACATCGAGTGGACGAGCTGATATTTATGGGAGCGACATAAAACCCAAAAATATCTCCGTAATTTCGCTAATTATTAAAAATTATATTTACATGATAAATTGGCAACGTTTGCTTAATGACACGGTGTGTACAGTGTATACAACTATATTTGGTCGCGTGGCAACTAATAATAATAAGAATGTGAACCAAAAATTATATCCAGCACGTTTAAAGTTAATTGGTGGCAACAGGGCTGGAGGTGGGATATCCCCATGACAACTGTTCATCGTCCAGGTGTCAGAGCCTGACGCTTGCGCAGACATGCACCACTACAGAAGCAGGCTCCTAACCAGCAGACATCATGGTCCACACGACGACATTAAGAACTTTATGAATCGATTTCCACAACGTTGGATATCCCATACACAAATAGTCTTTCGATTTGTATAAACGATCTTTAATGATTAGGTACATATGGATGTATTTGTGACCAACTTCAAAACAAAATATAAAAGTTGTGTATTAAGTTGTGCGTCGGTGGAGAAACGACGACACAATAGACAAAGTATTGAAAATATTAACATTACAAATCATTATAAAGAACTCTTAATACACTTTAATTAGAAGACGAACGCAAATCAGTATATTAAATAAATAATCCCGTAATTAAAGTGGGCAAAGCCGCGAGCGTGTCGCTAGTATGTCAGTATGTGCGAAAAGACTATTTGCAATCTTTCGTTGCGTCTTATGCGATTGAATCAAATGGACGATATATAAATATAGAGAAACACTGAAAAAATCAATATAAATATATAAGTCTAGTTTTGAGTAATATATAAAACAATATTCTAATGTAATAATAATAAAAATGTATTACCTAACTAAGGGTACGAACCACGTGTCTGTAGTGTCGTTACCTACCTTAGTCTGAGAGCCGCCATCCAGGTTATTCAGTGCATTGGTAACGTGCGCCTGGTCTATCCAGGGTCGGCCATCACTCGTCACAGAATGGAATATATAATCTCTAAATAACTTTAGCATGTAGCGATCGCCGGTCTCAGACCACGTCGGGTCCATGTTCATCCTAAAAATGTGTTTGTTATACTTAACATGATTACTTAGAAACTAAATTTGGTATTTATTGGTAATCATCAAATGAAATAAATTTAAGCAAAAGTTAAGCATGCGTTGATATCGAAAAGAAGAAGAATCATTAATATTAGTTATTAATATTATATGAATAAAAGCGGCCACTCATCGTGCATTTTTTCTTCTTTACAATTCTAATTGTTGAAGCCAGCAGTTCCCACATTCGAATCCATAGTGAAATACCATAAATAGCTAGATACGGGCTCACGTTTCTTACATCCCTTACTATATTAACTAAGTGTTAGTTAAAATTCGTCTAAAATTCAATATTATTCTTATTCATAATAACCAATTTACATTTTAAAATATCCATTAATAGATTATTAAGACCAAATATTTGAAACCAATTAGATAAAGCTATCCAACATGTATGCGAACAAAAAACACATACTCTGGCCGTTCATTGACGACTCCCAACTTGACCAGGATACGGAGAAGACGGCCGTTATCTACTTCCCTGGATAACTGTTCTTCAAAAGCATCGGCACGACGTTGAAGAGCTTCAACCTAATGGCAATGACCATCAAAGGGCAGAGAACTAAGTGTTAAAACACTCCGCTCTCCTTTAAAGTTGGTGTATAAGACGTATATTTGTGTGTAGTCGTTTAAAGATAGTTAATATATTACCTGTTAACTGAAAGCAAATGGTACTGATATTTATTTATAATTAAATATTTAACTTTTATATTTATCTTAATTTGTAATTATTTGTATCTTATTTGCTAGTAATTCGATAATAACCGATATTGCTGAACTTAATTTAGATTTCCTAAAATCTGTTTCTATCAAACGATTGGAATAAAAATATACAATTAGCTTTAAATACATAATTAACTTAACATTCTTTTTTATTCAAGTACTATAACTATATAAATATTAAATATGTAATTCCTTATTTACAATAACTTTAAATCTATTTACCAAGTAGGATTAATGGAATGAAATAAAAATTAAACATTAAATACAAAATATGACTTATTATCAAATAAATATTATTTGATATTGCATCTAAATACATTTGTTTATAAATACCTGCGTGTAGAAGCGCGCCCCGATCATCGGCATGAGATCACTGATGGAGCGGCGCGTGTTCGTTGTCGATATGAGATACCTGCTTGTCGATCAAAATTATTTATACGGACGTACGTTATTTACAATGTTCATTATGTTTTAAAAGATATTACTATATTTATAATTAGTAATACTAAACATACACACACAGTACTTGAAGTTAGTATACGAGTACGCTATCAGCTTATGACTTAGCCCACGAACTAATAATACGTGTACTTCACAATTACATAAATCTATAACTATTACTTCCTTATTAAATACAAAGTATAATAAATGACAAATATAAGAGCCAAAACACATAAAACATATATCACTACATACCTATAAACCATTTAGTCTACACTATCTCCCATAATGTCCAAATACTAAATAAACTATTCAAATACAGATTGAGGCCGTCGACGAATATGTTTATAAAATTTTTATTTCCTTGCTCTGGTTTTAAGGCGTTCCGCCATTCGAGTTTTCGGCGGTGCGTGGAGAACGGAGTGTCTTAATTTTCCTCCCTCTACTAAATGCTGGATACAGCCTGAGGCTGAATAATAAACTATTTAGATACTTACAACACAAGATTCTTGAAATCCGTGGAATAAGTCCTGGTGACGAGATCTAGACAGGCTGGTAGGTTGTCGCAGTGGATGCTGCGGCAGGCGAGTGCGAGAGCGAGACGACCGAGGGAAGCCAGGTCATCTTGTTGGGCCTGGATAGGTTATGTTTATGAACTCAGTGAACCTTTATTAGGTCTTTAATGGACCCTTACTAGATCCGAAGACATGAGCAAAGAATGAGCATATGAAGAAATGAATTCGATTCCTATTTGGTGTAACTTACACATTGTTTCGTTTACAACAACACTCATCTATATACTTATTTAGTTAGAACTATAGATATGCACTAGATTCCTAAGTGTGGAATAACATTTTAAAAATGTTTAAAAATAGTCATTTATATAATTTGACTGAACACTAGTAAATTGCGTTTGCGGCAGTCAAGAGATTGAAAAAAAACCGAATAATTACTAATTATTTATTAATTATATACTAATACAATAATTTCTTAAAGCTAATGACTGCTTTATTCGAAGTGAGAATAAAGTGTGTCAAAAAATGTATTACAATTAATAAATTAATAAAAATTACAACAATGGGGGATTGAAAGGCTAATACGGGGAAATCGCGGAGCGGTCGCCTGGGAATCTTCAATCAGTTTGATTCTTCAGCATATTCGTGGGATTAGGGTTCCGTAACTAGTATCTAAATAAGCTTACAATAAGCTAAAATATTTGTAAACTATAATATATATTTATTTTCATAATATTTTCAATATAAAAGAATATATCTTTAATTGTTTTTTATATTTTTTTATAAATAGGTTCATAGGAAATTTCCTTAACAACATATATAATAGGAATATATATAACAATAGCAAAAATACTGTTGAACCCAAAACAATCAACTTAAAAATATATATATCTTCTCAATAGCACATAACGTCGTTGCGCGTGAGAAACCGCGAATCATCACTTTGTAGTATATTTGAAAGAAGTTTAATCTGTCGATGAAGGGTTGGTTGTTGTCCTCGATGACAGCAAGTGTTTTGGTCTTTGATAATATTGCGGTCATTATGATCTTACCAAAATGGGAACTCATTAAGACCTCATCCACGATAATACTTGTAGCTCTCCGCAACAGTTTACCAGAATAGAGGTGATTGTGCCGACACTGATCTTTGAGTCTCTTTAGCAACTAAAAGTGATCTTACTGCTAAATTCCTCGGCTGTCTCAGTAAATGTAATTGCTGTCAGATCACTTTCGAAGACGATGTTTTTACGACGAATTTTTTCTGCCTCCTGTAAAATCGTTAAAACGCGGATACGCTATTACAAAGTGCTCATACGCAGTTTCGCACGCACAACGACGATAAATTACTACGAAATTTCTATATACTAAGTCGGGCCATAAATAATGTTACAATTAAATAATATATATATTATTGCATTCAGAATTTTTATAAGATTTTTCATTGTGTTTTGTCATTTTCACGCCAATATATTGTAAAATGTTTTGTTATATTAAAATGGAGTGGGGTGAAAGGGGACTGAATCATTTTGATTGCATCACATAAAGTAGGTATGGAGCCAAATACAATTTTGAAAACCCTCCACGCGCATGGTATTTACTCAAATACTTGTATACCGGACCATTGATAGGTACAATGAAACCCCCTGTGATTGTAACACAAGCTGTACTTGTACGAAGAAGGCTATCAAAGCAGTAAGTGAAAAAAATTGAAGAAATCCTGTCCGAAAGCAAAAGATTTCATCTCGAGAGATGAAGATAGCACCTAGGATGGTCCTAGGTCCTTGTATATTTTAAAAGATGACTTAGAATTTGCAGCTTATAAGAGATGGATTGGACATTTTTTAACTAATGATTTAAAAAAGAAAAAGGGGGAAAAATTTTTACACTTAAGTAATATTTTAACAAACAAAAAAATAAATGCGGTCAGTATTTATGTTGAAAGCTCTACAGAAGCTTCCTAATTAGTCAACAGAGTACAACGTGAGCATTGTCCGACTTAATGGGGTATTAGGTATGAAGGAGTGCCTGAAAAAGATATCAAAACATCGGCACAAGTGTATCAAGATACCATTCTTGAGAAGGTTAAGCTCCTTAAGAACACCATATTTAATAACCAGGAATGGTCCCTTTGGTGGAACCTTTCAGCAAGATTCAGCACCAGGTCATAAAGCTCCATCCATCCATCATCTTGGTCATCACTTCATCAGAGCTGAAGACTGGCCGTCATCAAGTCATGATCTTAATGCACTATGTAATTGAGTTATTATTGCAAAAATCAAGAGCTCATATCTAATAGAAGAGCAGTATTTGCTGATTTTGTTCAAGAAACTGGATTTTTCCAAAAAATCACAAATTGCATAAGATCTGCTGAACCTATGAAAATCGCTAAATATACATGGGGGTAAAATGGATAGGTACTGCGGTCTATCCACCTTTGAACCGTCGATCGCGTTACAATCTGTATATTTTTAATGGTTTTATATTAATATATTAAACTAATATACTGTAATAGTAATAAATGTTACGTACAATAAAATAATATTTTTCTTTGCAACAATATTTATGGCGAGACTAATTATATTTGAATACATACCCGCGCTACATCCTCGTGGCCGTTCATGGCGTCTCCGATGCCGCACCACGCTATGCGGACGCGGCAACCGTTCATTATCACTTTAGTTGGCTCCAGGGTCCTAGCCAATATTATAAGCAAATTATAAGAAAACCGCTATAAATTAAGCTATACCACACAAAACAAGTAACAAATATAAAATAAATTTCATATAAAAGAATATTTTTGAAACTATAATACTTTAATTTCGTATCGCTTTAACCTATCACCTAAATATTATAATAACATAATGTATTGGTGAAATTCTTAAACATTCCATATTATCTTATGATATTAGCTTTTAAAACTTTATTTAAAATGTTCCATATAAAGCTTTTAAATCCAACCAAACTAAAACAAAAATAACGTTCGATTTCCATACAATCTGTACAGGACACAGATAGTACTGACCGGCAGGCCATCCCGCTGGCGTGTATCGCACGCAGCGCCGCCGTCAGCTGCACGAGCATCGACCACAGCACCGCCTCCGGCAGGAGGGCGCCGCACGCCACCGCTCGTAGCATTGCGTTCTTCTGTTAGTGTCATATGTATCATATACATATATTTAAAATATGAATGTGTTGTATTTATTTATTCATTTCTACATGCAATGCAATGCGCGTAAAGCTGTGTCTCAAATAAGTTCGTGGAAATATAAATGTTTTAATAAAAATGTTAAGTGCAGAATCTACACCTAAAAATTACATAATTACATGTGATTAAAGTATGATTATGTTTAAATTATCTCACAAAAAAGAAGAAATCACCACGTCACGTCAAAATTTCAAAGACATGCCTTCATTTATCCTTTGTTTCCAATTCCTACTATTCTACATAAGCAAAAAGACATACAGGTAAGACTTACGTACAGTACGGTCGAGAAGTCGTAGCCGCCCTGAAGTTAGCTGTAGGTACTTTTCATTATTTTCTTCATGAGTGAACATTGCGCCTAACTTCAGTGCAACCACGACTCGTTATCTACAGTGACCCACCGTGTGTGTATAGGGCCGCGGCGCGTCTGGATCCGAGGAGAAGGGATCGTGGAAAGCGCCGTTCGCCTCCGGGCCGCTGCCGGGCGGCGCACCGCACAGGTATTTGCTCATCACCGTAATGGAGGAAGGGTGGTAGTCGTATATCAGCACCAGGGCTGGGATACATATAACGATAATACTGGTATTTGAATCAGGAACGTATAAGGATATTCAGATAAATACAGAACTAAAGAACTTTTTATTGAAATGTAAAATTGCTCTAACGCCAGCTATGCTAAGTTTTATTGGGGTCAGGAAACACGCAACTACAAAACTTTTGATGGATCCTTTTTATCTGGTACTTGCTCTTTACCGTTACAGACGCCAGACGGTAGTCGTATATTACCAATATGACACTGGATTTATGTTAATGTAACTATTACATGTTAAGTAAGAAACAAAATATAAAGGTCTTATAAATGGTAAGATTTGCTGGAGTTTACATTTCAATGATTTCTTTAAAAGTACAGCTTCCTTGGTAAATTTATAGTAAAAATGAATAAAAAGTATCTTTACTAAGAGATACAATAAAATTTATTTACTTTAAAATATTTAGAAATAAATCACTATAAAATCATTATATCTTAATACAGTAAGTAATAAACCGAACTGTCATTTCTCTTTTCTGAATAAATAGGAAATTGTTGCCATTGCTTTGACATTTTCATCGTTGTGAAGTTTTCCATTTCCGTTAGAATAAACGTTTACGTCAGAGACGTTTGGTTTATAAGACGAATGGTTTATAAGGACAGGATGTTATTATTGCTGTATGTGCAGTTCTGATTTGCTCTTATCCTACACATAAAATAATTTCCATATTCTATATCTACTTATCGTTTGTCAAAAATGAAAACCTATTTATATTGAAGACATGTAAGGTATGCCGCGAAATTATAAGAAAACTGAGTATACATTTTAAAATGAATTTTAAACTATTAAAATATTGTTAAAATGGGATTCAACTACTATGATGATTTTTTAATATATTTTTAAATAACATAATAAAAGAACTTAACAAAACAAAAAAAATTCTCACAATAAAAGTTAAGATGTACTAATATGGACCTAAAATCCTAATACAAGACAGAAACAAGTTCAAAGAAATCATAGAGTCAGAGTAAACAAAAGAATAAAAAAAAATTACTCACAATGATCCCCAAACTCCTTGGTCGTGAACAGCCTGTGGAGCCTGACAATGTTCGGATGGTCGAGGTTCTTCCACACATCCATGCGCTTGCCGGCGGCCACACTGATGCCGTGCAGGCGGCGCATCGCGAAGTACTCCCCCGTGGTGCGGTGCGTGACGCGGTACGAGCTCGCCAGGAGGTGCGGCCCGCCCGGCTCCAGAGGCGTTAGATCGCCATATATGTCCACGGTCGATGGAAGATCTGGCCGGGAATTTGATGTGTCATACTTATTTATTTGTACATTATTAACAATACAAGGAAGACATGTAATATTTTACAATACATGCATTTTTTACAGATCAAAGACGGCAGTATGCACAACAACACATCACAATCCATGAATATTTTAACACTATGTAATTGATTAATATGGAGGTATGTTAACACGCAACAATTAGTAAGTATGAATCTAATTCGTAAGAATTATTTTAAAAGTTCTGCAAATCTACCTATATGAAGAAATTATCAGTTATGCGACGAGTTGTATAAGGTTTTTTGTTAATTTCAAAATATTTAAAATTCTTAAAAATAGAGTCAAAGACATTTTTTTTCCTTTATAAACTAAACTAACTTCACGCTTTATCCCTAGCGGGGTAGCCAGAGAGAACGGAGCGCCAAACGCTACAGTATCTCTGACTACTCTCTACATACCTCTTTTGCCTCGTCCACTGTCATGAACCTCTTTATACATGCCCTCCGGGGGGTCCTCATGCTTTTTACGTGACCTTCATCCAGTATCTTTGATACTGTGTTTTCGAAGGTCAACCGAGGTCTCCCCCTACCTCACTTACCGCTCACTTTTCCATCATAAATCTTTTTTGCCATTCTTTCGTCACTCATTCTTTCGACGTGCCCAAATCAGCTGATCACGTTCTTGTTCATTCTCACCGTGATATCCTCGTTATTTCCTGCCATTCTGTGTCGCTAAGCTGAGTCCGGATATCCTACGAAGAGATCGCATCTCCACAGCATTAACCTTTCTTTCATTCTTCTTCTGTAATACCCACATTTCGCTGCCGTATAACCGAGTCGGTACCAAAACTGCATTGTGTACGGTCAAGCGCGCAGCTGTGCTGACGCTTCGCCGCCTCATCAATGCAGCTAAGGCTCCGTTAACCTTGTTACCAGCAGCAATACGCTTTTCCACATCCATCTCGTATCTTCCATCTCTACTGAACAAACTTCCCAAGTATACCACTTCATTCTCTTGTTCTAATATCTTACCATTTACACTAATCTTGCATTCCGTCCTTTCTTCATCTCTTTCAAAAATCAAAACCTTTATTTTTTCCTTTATACTTTCAAAAAATTGTTATTTTTATTTTAACGATACCATATTAAAACGTATATAGGAGGTGTGATTAAATAAAAACCGTTATTTTCAATGTTTTCAAAAAGTATTTATTTATTAATCAATAACTAACTATCTTGTCCCCTTCGAAGTAATCCCCCTCAGATATAATACACTTATGCTAGCTTTTTTTCCAATCTTCGAATTCGAAACACTTCTGAAACGCGCTTTTTAGTATCGCCAACAGTTCCTGTTTCGATTTTTCTTTTATCTCCTCAATCGTAGCAAAACGCTTTCCTCTCATCGGTGTCTTCAGTTTTGGGAAGAGAAAAAAGTCAGCGGGGGCCAATTCCGGTTAATACGTTGAGGCATGATAACAGTTTTGTTTTTGGCCAAAAACTCACGCACAAGTATCGAGGTGTGAGCTGGTGCGTTATCATGGTGCAAAATCCATTATTGTTTTTTCCACAATTCTGTACGTTTCTAACGAATTGCTTCGCGCAAACGGCGTATGACTTCAAGGTAGTATTCCTTATTGACCGTACGACCTTTTCGCAAGAATTCATGATGCACCACGCCTTTGCAGTCGAAGAAAACAGTGAGCAAAACCTTCACATTTGACCGAACTTGACATGCTTATTTCGGTCTTGGCTCTTCTGGACGCTTCCATTATGATTCGTCATCAGTTATGATCTTTTTTAAGGAAATCTGGATCGTCGTTGACGCTGTTCAACAGCTCCTGAGCGATGTCCATGCGACGTTGTTTTTGCTCAAAATTTAGCAATTTTGAAACAATCTTCGCTGCCGCACATTTCATGATTGTAATTTTCATGCAAAAAAGTAAATCGAACCACTAAATCCATTATATTTTCATACTTATAATATTATAATTTGCTATACGTATACATTTATTATACTGTTACATTATTATATCTATACTTATAATAAATCTGTAGAAAAGTCGTTTTGTGTACATTGAAAATATTTAAAAAAAAATTTACCAGGGTGTTAAAGGATAATTAACAGAATCCATTCAATCTCTAGATTGGATAGATATATGGAACAATCGAAGATTGACGCAGGAGATAGATTATTAATATTGGGCGTTAGAGCACAAAAATCTATCTTCTAAATCATCGCAATCAAATGACGATGAAATATGAGGATTTATGCTTCGTTTTTTGTCGCATTTTCTATCATAACTATAGGATACTTCCCGTTGATATACAATTACCAAATTTGTTAAAAAGTTAAAATATACGGCACGTATAAAGGAAAATTCCAAAATTGTTTTTCAAAAATTGAATACTTATTGTATTTGTGTCACAGAAAAGAACCATTAGGTACAAATTTTAATCTGTACTTAATTTGATACAAAATGACAACTTAATTAGTTATTCTTTTGGTGTATCTCCATTCATGAAACTGATACGAAACTCTCGGGGCATGAGTACGACTTGAACTTGACCGAAAATGTTGATTATTTTATAGATTATATAAAAATGCCTAAAAACGTGCTTTCTTTGCATATTCTGTATACCAATTATATATTTAATTAATAATATATGTTACTAATTTAAAAATTGTACAGGAGCTAGATAAGTTATTTTACAAATAATATCGTGAGTACTTATCCAAATCAATTAATTAATACTTAAGGCATTTTGTAATATCTATATTTCTTAAATGAATAATCATGTAATTCAAGCGGGCAAAGCCGCGAGCAGGCCGCTAGTTATAAATACGTTTGTACTTTTGTTATAACTATCGCCTTATCACGCAGGATAAGCAGAGATAATCAAGTGTCAAGATATTATTAGTTACGTTAAGCGGATGGACTTAATTTCTCTATTAGTGGAACAAGGAAATAAAAATAGTGTAAATAAAGTTACACTGACCCACCCCCTCTATATATAAAACTTTTACATGAAAAATGAAATTAAATCAAACATTAACGAGATGAGGCCATCACATGTCATCGTCAATACGTAAGCTGACGTCGCACAATCGCAGCAGGGGGTGGGAGGGCCATCATGAACCTTACACTTGCATATTATATGGAGCTCCATATAAAATAAAAATAAACATTAATATTAGAGAAATTTAAAGATCTGATTTATATAGAATAAAAGGTAAATTTAAATTATTTTTGACTTGAGATACGCAAGACTGCCACGCGGTTAATATGTTATTGATTTATCATCAAAAAATTATATTCCGTGTATTTTTTATTTATTGTTATAGAATTATTCCTAAAAGTTTAATTATGCAAGCGCTGTAAACAATCCTTAGTAATTAACAGGGTAGTGCATTTCGTATGCACATAATGTGTATAGTTAAGATTTGAAACCAATCAGCTGGTACGTCTCAAGAGGAAATCTCGGAAGGAAACGCTATAAATAGTTACTACATGGGCGTTACTTATGGGTCCGTATGATATTTCATTGTTTATATTAAATCAAATGAGCTTCACGTTGTATCCCGCACACAGCATGGGGAACAGAGGAAACCTAGTGCTAAGACACTCCGTTCTCCACTTTTCTCTAAATTCTGGAAGCATTGCGTATTGAGTGGCGAAACTCAACGCCGCGCTTTACCTCAATATCAGAGCGTATAAATGGAAATATATAAAATTTTTCCTGGACTGGGGATCAAACCAGTCGTGTTTTCAGTCACACTTTGTGCCCTTTGACGAGACCAGTCGTGGCGCTGCACGACTGGCCTCGTCAATTATTATGGTAACTTAAAAGATAAGAGAAAAAGAATCTTTGATAATAATAGTTTTTTCGCTCTACATTTTTAAATTAATTTAAAGTAAGAGAAATCTACATAGTCGCCTCGATGGTCAAAAGTATTCTAGAGGACCGGACACTACTCACTAGCCCTAGTTTGAACTATCTATTGATCTGAACACTTTTTGTGTATATTGTTCAGTCTAAATAAAAAATCGCATACTGACAGATTTATTTGTATGGCCTATATCTACCGAAACTGGTTTGCGCGAAGGGTGAGGGGAAAAGGTCGGCTGGCCGTCGGTTTCTGCCACCACCCACAAATGTAGATGTGTCTTTGGGGTGGACTAAGGGCCCTGTGGTTTCACTCAGTCAGATACTTCGATGATGTTGAGCTAAAGCTGCCTTGTCGATCGGCCCAACTGGGTGAGAAAAGAAATGAAAGAAAAGGAGAATCTTTCTTTAATCGTTTCTGGTCGGTGGGCCGAATGTGCTACGGTGCGATATCTCAGAATATAGAAAGAAATTATACAATTGGATCGCCAGCATTCTCTCTGAGCGCAGCATCATGGTCGCTATCGACGGTGTTTATTCCGAATACATGTCTGTGAATGCTGGTGTTCCCCAAGGCTGTCCTCTACACTGTTTCCTCTGCATATCAATGACATTTTAGAGGACACTGTTTGCTCCGGCCGCGTAAGTCTATCTCGCGAAAACGTCGACCAGTGCCAAAATAAACTTATGTCTTTAGTTGAGGAGGTGCCTCAACTGAATATTTCCGCAAGGAGTGTAAGGAACTTGGTTCAATTCAACCCCAAGAAACAAACAAAACAAAACAAACAAACTTGTGGCGTTTGCCCGTTAGCCACTAAAAAACCTATTTGTCGTGTGGCCAGTATTACAAAACAATCCCTTTATGGCCGCGCCCTTAGCGTTTCGAGTAGTAATACAAAATTTGGATGGTGGTAACTAAGGCAGTTATTAGGAAAATAAGGTGTATAATATAGTATAATTAATTTATATTTAAAATATATTTTTTTTCTCTTTGATAATTATACTATATGTGAAGTAGAAGAAAACTGGAATTTATTATGATTTATTGGTGTTGGCAGGAGGTTGATACCGCACTAAGTGTCAGGCACGCTGGTAATGGACAAACTCAAATTCATTTTTAATATTATTCCCAAGAAAATATATAAAAATGAGCTTTATACTTTAACATAAGTAAGGTATCTACTCTTTTATACACCTTATTTACCCTCTGTTGGGCGCAGAGTAATTAAAGTCTGTGATATACATACATATATAACCTTTTCATGTTAATCCTTACGAACTATCGGGCTTGCATTTTTCTTTTTAGTTTTATGCAGTTAGGGTTTTTTTATTTTGTAATATTACTTTTTTGACCATGATATAACTTTTTAAAATACTTGTGTTGAGCCCTGTAATTTGATACCCGATATTGTAGTATTTGAAAAAATATATAGTTTCGTACATATTTGATTTCCTAACGTCACCTATCTAAGAACACTTATACTACGAAGATGAATCTAACGATACCTCAATTATATAAATCCGGTGCGGTTCTGGAGATGAGAGGTAATAAAGAATATTACATACATACAGGATACGCATAACTCGGGTCGGGTCAAAAAAAATATTGGGAGTATATTTCTAATTAAGCGTAAGGTGAATAGATTGAGATCGGTGCACATCTCTCATTGACTGGTCTCTTATTAATATTCAACAGTAGTTACGAAAGAGATGTTTCTTTACATTTTAGACATTTCTTACAATAACTTTCATTAAACCAAAAACTATTTATGAATATAAATAACTAGATTATCTATAATTTCTTCATTATTATTTTTTTTCAAGAAAGAAAGACTCACCCTGGTAGTATTTCATATCGGGCCTCAGAAAAATGTCGTCGTTCTTGTTGTAAATTTCTTCCCTGATGGTTTCCGGCATGTAGAACGTCGACGCCAAACCTAGTCGGGCGAAATGGCGACACATAAATATTTGTTCAGTGTTTATGAAATTAAAATAATAATATTGAATTGGGCCATTACAGGCTCTTGGGTCGTCGAGTTAAATAAAAATTATAGTTGCGTCAGTTAAACAGGTACTACTATCGGCAACATAGCAGTTTTGGTGAGAAAATACGGCGAGAATTTAGACTGTTGCCCTTTTAAAATATAACATATTTAAAAATATTTGAATTAAATATATATATATTTAGCAGATATATACATATATATATTATTAAGTGAAATAAAAAAAGTACTATGACGTATAACTTATGACGTAATTTATTACTCTCACTGCATTACAATTAATATAAAAACACCTATAACTTTGTCAATTTAAAACAATTTCTTTTATTAGATTTATTATTTTAATTTACAATCATTTCAAATTACAAATAAAATTTAAATGATCGCAAAGTAACGAAGGATTAAATGATCAACTAAAAATATATATTTATTGACAAAATCACATATTTAAAAAAGAAGTAAACCTGATGAAAAACCATAGTAGCAGCAACATTGCAATATTTCAATATCTAATTCCACAAGAAGAAGACCTCCGTCTCCCGCAGACATACCAACAATCAATGGAAACTGTTAGCTTGAGTTAGTAGTTTTTAAAGTAGCCGCAGCATATAACTTATTCATCGCTGAAATCGTGACGACGGCCACTTACCCGCACCCGTGAGGGAAACTTCGAAGGTGCTCGAGTTGCATATTTAATACCACACTACGTGTCCTAATCAAGTGCAGGTGCATTATTCTCATTATTTTTTTTTTTGTTTTGTTTTTTTTTGGAGTTGAGGATTTTTCGATTTCGTTGATAGGGAAGTGAGTGAAAGAGTTGAAGGCAAGCGACCCTGTTGTTTATCTTTTCAAATTCTATACGTTTTCATTGTTTTTACAGCCAAAGCTCTTTCCGCAAGTTTGATAAAATAAATTAATTATATTTTAAAAACAATTCAGGTGTAAATTAGATCTGGATAACGACAGAGCTTTTTATAGACATTTAACGTTTAACAATACGTATATATGTATATGACATTGCCACGGGAAGATGGATGTCGTAACGAGAGAAGGGATGACATTCTTGTCAATAACTATAGTTGCTATATAGTTTGCCTTTTAGGCGGTGAGAACCTAGTTTGTTATAAGAGACATTTCCCTACTTAACGCGCAAATTTTAAACGTTGCTTGTTGTATCGAGTGGCGGAAATCAACGCTACACTGTACGCGCTGCGCTGTAGTGATGTTTAGGTGCATGCTTCAAGTAGCCCCAAAAACATGTTTATAGTCCCCTACTCTCTGCCTACAATATATAAAATAAAATATACGACTTAAGTACAGTACGGGGACAGTTATATTCTTAAAGATCAAAGTTAAAATGTCAACACAAAATTGGCCGTAATATCTTTCAATTGCAAATAATATAAGATTGTCGCTAGCATTATGCACACATGGCCGCCACGAGAAATTGAACTCGAAGGTGACTTACAAACTTCCCCAAGCAAAGTAACATATTTAAAATTTTAAAGTGTTATTCCACACTTAGGAAAGAAAAATACTTATTTAGAAAACGTACAAAAATTTGAACGTAAAGGGACTCGAACCCGCGCCTCCTGGAAACCCTGCGCGGGTTCGAGTCCCGTTACGTTCAAAATTTTAATACGTTTTCTAAATAAGCAACGGAACAGTTTTGCGCTTCACATTAATATTATCGAAGAAAACTACTTTAGCGGTAACATTCATGTCTTGGAATAGAATTTCGCATTGCCGATTATTGATTCAGAATATACTAGATTCGCTCACGGCTTCGCCGGCTTGGACACTGATATATCTTTGTAAGATACATAAACTCTGTCTATTAGTGGAAATCGAAATTAAATCCGCTTAGTACTTTCAAAGATCTAAGCGTACATCGGCGATAAGGAGAAACTATTGGTTTTATCCGGATTGCATGCAAAGTAGGTAGCTATAGCTAAAGTATAATATGTTTCTATATGTAGGTTAGCAGCAGGCGGGAATCGAACCGAAACTGGCGCATCAAAAGTCCTTTCGTCATAACCATAACCTGTCAATTAAGGAACCTATTATAATAGATAATAATCACAGATTAATTCGCAATGCAGCCACTAACTACACGGTACTCAAACATATAATATCACTTAGTTATTAGTGGTCTACCAAAACAAAAAATTGAGTATTAAAGACCAGAAGGAAAAAATCTATATATAATTTTTATATTGATTTTTTTCGTCTCTATGAGAGTGGGCAGAAAATTCGGGCGATCACTAAAGTTCCGTTTTCCATTTTCCATTTTAGAGGCAGTAATCAAGGGTTGGCTTTATCTTAACAAAATAGGAAAACAAAAAATACATATAAAATTTAAAATAAAGAGATATTTTTCATATTTATGACATCAAAACCGAGGTCGGAACGAGCAGAAAATCAAGACACTATGTTCTACGATTTCTGCCCGAATTTGAGACGGTGAGTTGAGGACTATATATTATACCCTACTAATTATCCCACCCACAACCGTTTACAGTCAGACGACATGATAGCATCAAATAATATAGAAAAACAATGCTTATTAAGCTTATAATTAATTATAAGGCTAACAATAGTATTTCTTCATAAAAGTAAAATACTTTTTTTAGCTTCACGCTCCATTCCGCACATAGCAGGGCAGGCAGAGGGAACCTGGGAACCTAGTGCTAAGGTACTCGTTGCCTTACCTGAACGAGGAATTGAAAATATTAAATAAATATATTATTCTTTTACAGGCACACGCTTGTGCCCTGCGCCACGACAGCCTAGAAATTATTTAAATGATTTGATATACTTAGATATCCTATCATCTTCTAATAACCTTAAAGGTTGCAGAGAGCACTACGACACAGTTATGACGTCATAGATTGTTTATTTTTCTATATAAAGAAATAAAAAGTGAATATTAAATAAAAAAATATATTTAAATTCAATTAACCATTCTACTTTCTAAACTACCCCTATATCAGGTATAGTATTCAATTATTCTCTACGACTTATTTGGGTACATAAATGACAAGCAAATAGAATATTTTAATTAAAAAAGAATCTGCCATATACTTATATTTTAAAATGACAAATTAAAATAAAAACATCTACATACACGTCTAATATAAACATCTAATTATATCTACGCCCATAATTATTATTAAGTTTATTAACTAAAATAAAATAAAAAATGTAAAAACTTTTAAAACCCATTTTTTATACAGAATGATCTAGAATACAGTTTAATATTATAATCCTTACCTGTCTGTATACTCCATTCTGGCTCTTTAATTAAAAGTGAGCATGAAACATTACAATACGGTTAACCAAACCAAACAACACTACAACTACACAAAAATATGAACCAATAACTTTGTATAATATTTAAGAAAAAAAAATGTATTAATTAGTTTTTGTATAATAGAACTTACGACGGTGCTCGATTATGAACAATATTCTTGACATCCTCATGCTTCAGCTTACATTCAATGTCAATTCCGCTTTATTTGTACTGTAGTGTACAACTGCGTGAAATATATAAAAGTCGCTGAGACAAACAGTTTTCATACATATATGTATATACAGCAAGTATACATTAATATATAATTACCCGGCTGCACTTTGGTGGTAGCGGGAACATGCGGGTACATATGGGTACCATACGCGGACACACCCATACATTCTGCACCTAGAAAAATTCAATATCTTTATCTAATCTATCTATTTTATGTGTCTGATGCACAAACATAAGAAAATGCTGAATTTTACTGTAATGAATTAAACATACAATTAATTTTTTTTATGGCTTCCAAGCTGTATACGGCAAAAAGCAGGATAGACAGAGGGACGAAGGGTAAAGAGTCTCCCTCTCTTTCCAGTTTTCGAGACTAAATTACAGTTCAATTAAATAAATAGTGGAACTCAACGCCGCGCTTTGTCTTCTTATGGGAGTGACGAAATATAAATTCACGAAAGTTCATTCTCACCGATTTAGAAACGAATCTACAACCGTCGGGTTTACAGTCAAACGCTGTGCCGCTGCGTCAGAAAGCATAGTCTACTTTTATCATCACGTGGCAAAAACAGTGAATAGGCATGATGACAAAATGTAAATATCACTAAAACTATGTATTTCATTAATGAAATCCTCTTAATTTCCTCTGATCCGTAAAGCCGCCATGATATTTTGTATTACAATCACAACGATTTACGTTACGCCTTAGTTAGTAGTCACAAGTGTGGTCATAATTCATAAATCACTTCAAATAATTTTGTGGTAACTTTGAACTCATATATTGTGATTATAATACATTAGGTATGCAACATTAAAGGACAGTTTCTCAAAATCTGTCATCGTGCCTATGGATATATTAAAAATCCAGGTACTATTATACATGATAATGTGATCTATCTAACCACTTACGCAGAATTTGACTCTTTATACCGCTTATTATAGTAGTAGACAGACAAGCTAGTGTTCGAGGCATTCCTTGTTGAGTGGCGTAACCCAACGCCGCTCTTTCTCCTACCAGAGTGGAGAAATAAACAAATCATTTTAACTTCGCCCGCTCCAGTAGGACAAAGCACGGCGTTTAAAACTCGGTTGAAACCCGTGACTGTCAGACGCCGTCCACTTCGCTGTTGGTGTCTTCTAATTTTGTTACACTATTATATGTATATCTACGTATATTTTTTATTGTACATTGTAACAAGTCAATACAAGATAAATTATGAATTAAAAAAACATTTTTAAAAACAAGCTTTCTAAATGTTTTTTATGTTGTATTGTATTTCACAAATAAGTCTCTAAAAAAACTCTTTACAGATTTCTTTGAAAACTACCTATTATAGGCTCTGAAACTCTACTGAGAAAGCTGAAAAGTTTAGACAAAAATAAATGTGCCGGCCCTGATGGGTTTCATGGAAAGGTTCAACGAGGCTATCCCCTCATTGAACCTTTATTAGCATCCAACAACATGGATTTGTTCCTTCTCGATCAACATGTACCAAATAAGTTGATCTCCCAAAAAATATAGTAGAGGCTCTGTCTGGACTCTCACTGGCAAATGGACGTTGTATACACAGATTTTTGTAAGGCAGTTTGCCTCATGATTTCTCGATGCAAAAATTATTTGCTTATGGTATTTCTGGTCTTTTTTTACAATGCACGAAATCTTACTTGGAAAATAGAACATTATCTATAATGGCTTTCTCTCCAATTCTCGGAAAGCAACGTCATTTGTTCCGCAGGGGTCTCACCTGGGTCCAATCTTGTTCACCATGCTTGTTAACGATATACTTAATGCTATAAAATTTTCCAAAACTTTTATATGTGCAGATGATCTAAAATTGAGTAAAGTTATACACAATATACAAAATTTAATGATGCTTTATAAAGACATAGATGAACTTGTCAATTACTGTCGGAACAATAAAATATATCTCAACCCAAAAAAAGGTTTATTTGTAAGGTATTATCGGAAAAGAAATATCGTCTCACTTCAGTATAGTATCGCACACAATAACATCAAGGAACTTGAACAATTCCGCGATTTAGATGTATTATTTATAAAGAATTGACATTTGTACCTCACATTGAACAAATAGTAAACCGGGGCTCAAAATGTTGGGTTTGTTTTAAGAAAAATTAAAGCATTACGTGATAACAAATTTCTTGTTCGCAGCAGCTTCGAATATTATTCAGTGATATGGAGACCTCACTTTGCGAATCATTCTCTACTAATATAAGGAATACAAGAAAGATTCTTATTATTATTATTTTCTAACGGAATTTCAACAAAGAAACTACCTTCTTATTGTAAGCAATTATATTATTATAAAGAACGTAGCAGGCGATTAGATATATTTTTTGTCTCTAAAATTTTCACCAACGGAATTGACTGGCCTCAGCTACTCAACAAGTTTAATATACGTGTACCAGTGAGATTTCATCGTAATATGGTAAGCCTCCTTTACCTTCCACTCCGGAAAATTATGCTTGGAATAAACTCTTCAGTCCGTAGACTTTGCAAGTTGGTCAATGAGCACCGTGACCGTTCACCGTTCACATTAATGCTGATTGGACTTGTAAGATTCGATTAGTATTTTACACCAAAATACAATCATCCTAAAAACGTATTAATCTTAAAATTCTTTATTTTTTTTTTTTACTTGTTTTGTGCCTATGCATATAAATTCCTAAAGTTTATTTTCGCTCTAATATAGCAAGATGTATCTGTCTGTAAGTGTTTGTTACAACTAGTTTTAGTTCCATGTACCATATATCTTTTTTTTTGTATGCACTGATATTGGTGGAAACGTTGGTGGATCAATAAATAAATCCCTGTCATGATAATTTTGGCCATTTTGTATTAACAACAATATTGATTATACGTAATTTCACTGTCGTAATCCAAATTTCAGCTCAATCGGACACTGCAATGTGGGTCAAACTGAGCTTGCAAAATTTCACAAACACTAACACACTTAATAGCACACGTACTGACACGGCAAGCCAAATAAATGATTGTAATTACAAATTTTTTAATTTACAAAATTGTTTGCGAAATGTGAAATTACTTGAGAACTTATCTTATATGGGAGAAAATAATATTTATTGCGGGTCTAAGTGCAAGAGTTACAGTGTACTTACACATACATACATAGTAAACATATGAATTCTATGTCAATTATCCTAAGAAATAAGTTCTAGTTTCTAAGTTCTAAATATATTTTACCGTATTCGCATAATATATGTATCTTACCCATAGTAGCCGATGTGTTGAGATTGGCTGAAGCGTTCAGTGCCTCAGTGTTGGCGGGATAGAAGTATGTTGTACCCCCAACGTTTTCCTAAACAAGTAAAATATGGTAAAAAATAAATCAAATAATTATTAAACAAATAAGCAATTTCCGGTACAAATTATAAAAGTAGCATAAAAAAATGAACGGACTTCTTCTCCAGAAATGCCTTTCTTCTCCAGAAATGCCTGGATACCACCATGTCTCAAACACTACGGAAACGATTTTGATCAAATGTATGTCTAAGTGTTTTGTAAATTCTTACTTCGTGAAATTTCATAACTGTAGGTCCACGGCAAGTATGTACGCAATAGATTTTGATAACACGGTGAATTTCATACAGAATGCAGCAAAATGGATGCCTAAATGATCGTATGTTTTGATTTAGAAGCTCAATTTTTTAATGCTTAAAGCGATCGCTTCGCCAGAAAAATCTAGTTTCTAAATAGATCCAAATATTTAATATGAATTTCAGCTTGATACCTCCACCCGATCTTGAAATAAATGGTCTTAACAGAAGGACAAAGTATAACAATGTGATCTTATTAGGGTTAAGATTTAACCCTTTGGGGTACGGAACCCTAAAAAGACTAAAAAAAAAGTAAAATTCCTATATTACCTGATGCACCTGAGTGTTGACCTGTAAAGGGATGTTTGCCGGCGGTGACTCCTCAGGCGACTCGGCCAAGATGGTGGGCGGCGGCCCGTAGTAGTTGACTGGGATGAACTCTCCGATCAGAACCTATAGAATATTTACAAATACAAAGGTAAAATTACTTGCGTCCATTATTTGCAAGCGCTTTATTATTGAGATTTGTTTATAGCATCTATACTTCATGTTTTAAAGTTGAAAAGTTTGTTTGTCCGTCATATCCAAAAGATGAAACTACATCTTTTAATATAGGTGCGTACTATCAGATACAAAATTATCAATATAGTGTTGCCCAATATAGAAAATTCAAATAAGCAAAAATAATAAAGCAAAGAATATATACGCAAATACAATTGAAAATAAATAAACTTCAAAACTTCAATATTATACCAAACATTACGCATATAAAAAAATAACCAAAGAGATCTTGGAGCCAAGAAATTCTACTCTCCGTTTGCCGCCTGACGCAGAACTCAACGCCGCACGTTATCTTATTAGAGCGGATCGCATTCACAGTCAGTCACTCACCACTATAAGCCAATTCGCAATCTATACAATATTGCAACAGTTTAAGCTTTTATTAGCTAAAAAAAAATATTCCGAAAAAATAACCGATATAAATAGATTATTTTGCATCTAGCGTAATAGGAAATGGCCATTGAGCCCATCTACAGTACTTGCCCATCTAGTGCATTTGATTAGTGTTTTACTGATAACTAAGTTGTTGCAGGTTCGAATTCCACACAGTGGAATAAATTAATATTAATTTTTATTCTCTCGCTCTGGTAAACGAAACGTAGCGTTAAGCTCAAAACGCGAAATTACTCAAATTCAGTTGAAAATCAAAAACGGAGTGTGTTAGCACTAGGTTTTATTTGCCCACCTTGCTATATACAGCATGAAGCTGAAAATAAATAAATAGAAAGATCAGACCTATCATAATAGTAAGATTGCAAAATAAACAACACAATCTATTGAATACGCTGCATAACATGCGTTTGCGCACGACGCGCCCTTATATGCCATCATTATATGCATTATCCTATTGTGTGCATCAAAGAGACGGATACGACGATTTGTTTAGGTATTAGCTGCTAGGTATTATATATATATATGACAGGATGAGTGCAGTTTTATGTCCAAATAACGCAATTAATTGTAATAATATCTCTCTCACACTCACAAAGTGTGACTGCAAAATCGAATGGCTGTGGGCTCGATCCCCACTCGAGAAGATGAAATATTTATTTAAATTTATATTTCCATTTCTTCGCTCTGGTGTCGAGGCAAAGCGCGGTATTGAGTTCCGCCACTCAACACGCAATGCCTCCAGAATTCAGCGGAAAGTGGGGAACGGAGTTTCTTAACACTATGTTGCCTCTGCCTACCCAGCTGTGTGCGGGATACAGCGTGAAGCTGATTTATTTGATTTATTTTTATAAATAGTCTTAACGGACAGACAGACGAACAACAAAGTGATCCTTTAAGGATTCCGTTTTTAGCTTTTGAGGTAGGGAACCATAAAAACTATAAATATTAAACATTATCACAAATGTAAATAAAAAAGAACACGAATATTATGTGATTACTAAAGCAATATTAAAATAAATGTCCTTTTTCAAATTACTTATGTAAAGTAAAACCAGAAACATTAGAAAGTCCATCAGAATATGAAAGAATCCTTTTTGAAGTCAATTACGATATCTCTAAATCGGTTTATGCATTTGTAAGGTGTTTTAATAATTCAAATTGGTATATTTATTTTTATTTTAATACTTGACGAACGTAATATAATAAATAGTTGTTTACAACTATACACATATTAATAAAAAAAAAAATTGTAATCGAGACCGTCATGGCGCAGTGGCATCAGCTTGCGACTGAAAACTCGAAGGTTGCGGTTACATATGCTCTGGTAACGAGGCAAAGCGCGGCGTTGCGCTCCGCCAATCAATATGCAATGTCTCGAGAATTCGAAAGAGATTAAAAGTGGGGAACGGAAGTATCTTAACGGGAACGGAGTGTCATATCACTAGGTTCTCAAGTTTCCTCTGGAAAAATTATGCAATGTAACCAAGGTTTTGATAATTTTCACACTAGAAATCACTGAAAAAGCGCTGCCAACATATATTACAACATGAACGTCATTTACTATAAATAAATAAATAGTCGTCCAGTTCAAGGCGGCCCAGCCGCGGGCGGCTCACTAATTATAATAATATTGAGTTGTGGTAAGCTCCTGTTCAACGCTTTTCTCGCATAGCAGGATGGGCAGAGGGAAGCTAGTATTAACGTTCTAACCTACTTTCGAGACATTGCGCGTTGAGTGTCAAAACTCAACGTCGGACTTTGTATCAGTCTCGCTGTTGTAGATTCAGTCAGATGATGTCCCCAGCTTAATATCGATCTAACAGTGAAGAGAGTGTAGAGTAGCTCCTTGTCAATAGACATGATGAGATAGAGATGATAGAGAGAACATTGAACGTCCCTCACGTTCAATGTACTCTAGGTATCGGCATGAGAAAATACACAAATTAACTCTTAAATACTTTGTATTGAGACATTTGTTACATCGTGATTTTAACTCGTCGATTCTCTGTAAAAAACGAACTATCCTCCTTGTCTGAAAAATGCTCATTTGTTGCTGTCTTCAGCTTCACTAGATGTACCAGATAGACCAAGTCTGGACTAAAGGGTGGTCGATCTCTTCGAAGCCACAATCGCGAACAGCAGCTACACACCGGCGGCCAATTCACTCCGTCTTTTTTCCCTAACTGCTTCCCCTTAAACTACGCAAATTTGAAGCGTAGAATTTTGTGTTTATGGTCTCACCTTTAATTTTTATATACAACTAAGCTAATTTCTTTTAGAGTCCCAGAAACACAATGGCCATGACTTTTCCAACAGATGGAGTGACTTTAAATTTCTTTGCAGTTTGTACTCTTCTTGTGACATTGCATGGACTCTTATTTACTTTCAGAGTCATAGTGATTAGAATATTTGATATTAATGTCAGCATGATTGACAGACGGGCAGACAAACAACAAAGTGATCCTATAAGGTTCCGTTTTTACATTTTGAGGTACGGTACCCTAAAAACAAAAATATGACGAAACGCAAAAGGTACTCTTATCGGACGACTCTGAATAAGTTCTTCTAAATTTTTTAATATTTTTAACGGACGGCTGCCAAGAGCCGCTTGTGCTAGTCCCGTTAGACGTTCAAATTTTTATACCGTTTTCTAATAATATAAAATAGATTGTTAAGTGTTAAAAAACCGTAAGAAACCTATTTTTGTGATATATATATATTGACCATTCGTTCATAAAATTAATATTATAGCACTTATGTACATTTTAATATGTACTTATTTAAGGTAAAATTTCTCAAATATCCTTCGAATAATTCGAGGACATTCAACATCGCGTAGTGAGAATTTAATTATGAATCGTCCAGTAATACGGGGGCGAAGGGGCGTCATCGGGGTGGCCACCCTAGACTGAAATCCACTACCTACACGTATGTATAGCCTAGGTAACCTAGGCTACCCCAGGCGCCCAGGCAGCCCGGGAACTACCTACGCACACGACCATTCTGTACATGCGTATAACTTGCATCTATAACGCGCCGGTGCATCACTTTGATACCCATAAATCAATATAGCTCTGATATCGCCATTTGCAAATTCAATAGAATCGTAATGATGCTACAAAATGCGTTTTGTGGGATGATTTTTTAATTTTATAGTTGATGTGTGCTTACTCGTTGTATTATGTGTACTCTACAATGTTTGATTTTTGTGGATTCATATAATAGTTATCTGCATCACGCATCGCCCAATTTTCGAGACATAGCGCAACTGAAATTAGTTTACTTAAGCTAGGAAATAAAAATATTTGATCCCTCCGAATGGAAACCGAACTTACAACGGCCTTATTCACAATCTGATGTTGCGCCGGTTCATAAATTAAACAGATATTTTCCTTGACCTGTTTGAATTTGACAAAGGATAACAGTAGATAAGCAAAATAAAATGAGCATGCAAAACAAAAATAAATAAATATGCATAGCTAATATATAAAAAGTTGATTATTACCGGATGCCTCGGAATGAAATTCTGTGTGTGCGTGAAAAAGAAACAGTTGTTAAAATACTTAATTAATTTAAACAGGACCAATAACAACACACTACAACAGTTTATTAATTTTGATTAAATACTAATCATGATTAGTTAACTGTCGTGGTTACCTGAGTGGGGCTGAATGGCTGGAGGTGGCATAAAACAAAGAAACATGTTAATAACGAACTTTCCAAAATAATTGACTAAAATGTAAAATTTTAATTGTTTTCGTAAGGACCGGTTACGAAGGTACCTTATGAAATATAAAAAAGGGACTACGTTTTTACCTGAGGCGGGCTATGGATAGGATAGTGAGGTCCCGGCTTTGGGTAGCGTATAAAAAAACGTAATAAATTAGTAAAAATCTTAAAAAATAAATGACTAACAATTTTATAGTAAAATTGTGATTTTTATATAATTATTGTGCATTTATACTATGTAGATTTTAATTAAACATCAAACGTCAATAATTTTGTGATACCGACCTGACGATGAGCGATGTTATAAATGTCCTGCATCTTTAGAAAAAAATATATTAATTTATAATATAATAATTTATTGTAATTATAAGAAAGAATAAGTTTAAATTAATATAAGAAATTTCACAAAATCAGATCTACACACAATACGCACCTGGGGATGCGGTGGACTAAAGATAGGCTGCATATCCAGAAAAAAAATATCTATCATATGGATTTTTCCAGAAAAACATATAAAAAAAATAATAAGCATTTATTCAATAAACTTTTCATACTTTGATCCTATTTTTTCAGAAAGTGATTACAATAAAGACATTAAGCTAAGACAGCTCAGAGTTAAAATACATTGAGATACATTCGTATCTCATAAATATTATCCTAAAGGATTTTATAGAAGTCAAGCTAAGAAAAAAATATGTGCCATCAAATGTTATGCCTAGACCATAGTAAAAGTTGCCAGGCTAATTATTTTTACAAAGTATTCGAAAACCAATCCTATATTGCTTATATACTGTTATACATGTATGTATAATATTTATACTGTAGCATACAGTATGCTGCATACCTGATGTTGTTCCGGACTGTAAATTGGCTGGGTATGCATGGAGGGAGTAAACTCAATCTTAAAAATAGGATAAAAACATATCCTAAATAATTATAAGCCACTTTATATAAATAAGCTGTGAATACACACCGGTGGTGGTAGAGGACTGTAACCCTATATGTCCAGCATAAACAAAAGGCAAAGAAAGGATTTTCAATACGGATTACCAATTTACCTATTTTCATATAAATATATATATATATATATATATATATATATATATATATATATATAAAATAATGATTAAATAAATTATATTTGTTTTATACTTATGCAAAAAAAATATGTTTAGATAGCTATGTTACCTGCGGCTGAGGCATGCCCATAAGCTGTAGCAGCAGAAAAACAAACAATATGTATTTTTAATTGAGACCCAATAAAAGAATATATACCATACAGATTTTTTAAATAGCTGATGAAGCAGATTTTTTAAATAGCTAACAGATTATTTTACTTATTAATCCCTATTATATTTTTTATTATTTTGTTACTTTTCATTTTCTAACTAGTTAAGTAATTAACAAATTACCAAAGAATATATACTGAATATAATTTTTTCATAATTTTCTTTAGAATTATACTTTTTTAGATTTTTATAGTTAAATTGCAATCATAAGACGCATGACTACATACCTGCGGTTGTAAATGAGTGTATACATGCTGAGGCAGCAGAAAAATAAAGAAACAATAAATAGTTACTAAAATGGACTTTGGTGAAAAAAATCGTCAAACATACTAAAATAATATGCCTCAATTTTTATATATTTTTATCAAATACATAAAGACACTTAAAATATAAATTACAAAATTAAAGGATAAATAAATGTATGATAAAACTTACTGGTGGCTGCTGGGGATGGGGGATGAGAGTCTGTGAACAAAGGCTCATTGTTAGTTTGATAAATATAAGGGATGGATGTTTGGTTCACTTTCATGTAGAAACTACTGTGATTTAGATAAAACTATAAGTAATATCCTCAGAATAACACATAGGCTACAACATATGTGAAGATTTTGTATAATTTAAAATAAGTGGAGTTGGTATAATAAAACTCAGTTTAAGCAGTTGAAAAAATCATATGAAAACAGAATAAAGGTTCAACTTGCCCTTAAAAAAAAATTATAAAATTATGAGCATAACTGTATACATTTCAGTTTTTTTTTACAGCAAGATGAATTAAGATCTCCCATAAATCTTATATTTTGATATGTCTGTTTATATGTATGGACCATCAATATGTACCTATACATATGAAGAAACTGATTTTTTGACAAAAAAATCAACAATGAATTGAATCAACAAGTAATAGCAAGCAATAATGCAAATGGGAAAACAAGTCATTTACATTTGGATGTCCTCATTAAATTCATTTATCAGCAATAAAATCAAAAACAATAAATGTTTTTCTTTGTTTTTGAGATAATTGTAAGTTTTATCTGTAATATATATTTTTTCAGATGTTTTCGATGGAGAAAATATGTTATCACCTTTTTAATTTAGACATTAAATTACTCTACATTTTATAATTTTTAACAAAATAACTTTATGTCCCAAAAATGATGAAAATACTTGCCTTTTTAGTAGATGTTGGAGACGAGTCAATGTTCAGCTTGCTCATACTCTGAGCTAAAGATGTGTTTGGTGTTGATGCTGACCGATTCTAAAATAAAATAATTTTATTATTATTTTAGCTGCCCACTTTCCCACATATAATAGAAATGGAACCTAGTTAGTCCCTATACATCACCAAATTTTTGAAAAAATCCATGTTGAATGGCAGAATTCCTTACTGCGCTTTATCTAGTGACCAGAGCAAACACATTATAATAAATTGAGAGACGAACCTACAACCACCACATGCTGTTAGACGATTTACAGTCACATGCTGTTAGACGATATACACAATATAGTAAAGTAAAAAGTTGTATAGTAAAATTTTAAGCCATGAAAAAACAAATATTTACCATGTAGGTGGCCAGCTTCGATTCCTGGGGCAGCCCGTTTGGGGGTCCGTTGGGCGGAGAGTATTGCAGATACATTGATGGATCCATGGCTTCTTATATATAATATCACCAACTAGAGATACAACATAAACAAATAATATTTATGACAAAAACAAAGGGGTCAATGAACACCCGAAAATAACAAAGTACTTACTAGTTGTTTAAATTCACTGTTTCATCTTCTAAATGTTTATATCAATTAACAGTAACTCGTACTCACAGTTTAACACACATATCTAGACTTAATTATAATTTTAAACACTTGGAAGCTAATTACCAAAAACTATTAACAGAAGTTAAACGGTTCGCAGATATTTAGTACCTAGTCGCATTGTATAGGTGCGTACACGGTACAGGTCTCGCCCGGGATCTGTTTGGCTTTATTGATTTAGTGCATGCAATTAAAATATACAATTTTCATTGGTAACACCTACAGCGACAATTGACTAGGGACACGAAGGCAGGTTCCATAGTAATATATAGCATGTAGATATTTTGTATGTAGCTACAGGACATTCAGTAAATGTATACGTGTTTGTGTACAACCAGGCCATAGACAAATGCAATGCGGCCAAATTATGGTAGTTTCTTTGGTGGCCATAGAGCGACTTTCTAAATAGACATTTAAATTTAGCAGCGTTACAGACATCCGGTGATTATTTTATAAGAAATTTTAATACAAATAATTTTGTTAATAAAAAAATATAGTTTTTTTCTTTTAATGCATAAAATATTATAAAAAATATATTTTTATGAAGGACGAGATCACCGATCAATCAATAAAATATGACTTGCGCAGTTCAAATGCAGCCTATAGAAAATGCATTTCAGTGTATGAAATCTAGAATACTGGGAGGCTAGGATACACCTGTGTGTACCTATCTACTAACTATATAGGTTACTTACTACATTTATGATTTGTGTGAGTGGTTAGGGGCCGGATTATTGAAAATGTGTTAACGTGTGCGTTATCAGGGACATCAGGATTCCGTTTTTTTGATATGTATGTTTTTATTTACAAAGAATTTTCATAATTATTATAAAATAATTTCAATGTCCCGTTGCAAAATTTATTGTAAACTTTAATGTAAAATTAAATTTATTTAAAATGAACAAGACATTAAGTTTTATACAAATAAATAAATATATCTATTTAAGATTATTATATACAAGGAAAATAAAGTTACAACATTAATGCAAAGTAATTAATCGAATATCAATATCTAAAATATTATCTTTTCAATGTTACTTATAAAGAAAATGTCCTTCAATTCAGTTTAGGTACAATAAATACGGTATGTTTACATAAAATCTTTAAAATTACACTTTAAACTTAGATTTTGCAGTTTTAAAATATTTTAGCCTTGAAATAACATTATAACTTTTTTAGATTTATTTTTATGAATTATATTTATTATTTTATTGGTATTTATTAGTTTATTTTTGTTGTATACATAAGAAACAGGGTGGGCAGTTAAGAAGCTTAGAATATTATTTCATTGATCTTTCTTGTAATATTTAAAATAATATATTTTTTAATTGTAACATATTATCAACGGACAGCAAATAACTAACAAAATAAAGAACAATTTTTCAACATTTATAAATAATTCCAAAATGATACTACAGTACAGCCCTAAGTGACACACTGATGCAATTTGTCTATGGTCCACAAACTCACTTTACTTTTCTATTTGTCAATGTCATATATTTATATTTTAATTTAGTTGGACGTCGAGCGATCCTTGCGAAAGCAGTTTATATTATTTATAATTGTAATTGTACCTTTTAATTATATAATTTACAAATACACTCATTAAGGACGAACATAGAACAGGTATTTAGTTTATCTAATAAAATAATCACTGTATCACCGCGATGCGTCATAAAATGATCATATCGCAAAATTAATTTGATTATAGTTTAAAGGCGTCTTGTGTCCGAGGCGTAGAATAGTGCAAGTGTAATATATGATTTAGTGTTGACGTTTATTATTTTTTTGCTGTGCTTATAGTTTCTCACGATGGAGGCGTCCTACCAGGGAGGCGTGACGCTCGAAGACAACGACAAATTTCAGAAACTTTCGCAAACAATAGCAAGTAATATAAAGAAAATTTCGCAAAATGGTGAGTGGCACTTCCTTTGTAATAATTACTTTAACTTTAATTTATTACTTTATCGTTATTCTTTAACATGTTAATATCTTAATTTAATATTAAAAAATAATGCATAATATTTAGTGTGCTAAATATTTTACAGTATCTTCAATGTCCAAAATGGTCAACCAACTCCAAACTCCTCAAGATTCTCAGGAGCTCAGAAGTCAATTGTATGTACATTGGTGTTTTACTCATTATTAATGTTTACTTATTTTTATTTATTTAAATATGCTTAATCGTCTTATTTTGTAGACGTCAAATCCAGAACTACACCAAAAAGCTTGCTAAGGACACATCTTCTTTGTTAATGGAGTTGATGAGGCAGAGAACCGACATACCAGCCAACCTCCTAACTCGGGAAAGGCTCAGTGATGAATACATGGCAACTTTGAATGCATTCCAGGTAAGTTTTTGATTTTGTGACATTTGTGCAAATTTCAGAGGCTTATGCAGTGCAGTAGTGTAGAGTCTGACTGTAAATGCAGCGGTTGTGGGTTTAATTCCCACTATTGGGAATTAACTATTTTCAGTTCCTCACTCTGGCAATGAAACAAGGTATTTTAATATAGCTTCCACTACTCCACACAAAATCGGATAATTGGACAGTGTGTGAGAAACAGTGTCTTAACACTACTTTCCAGGTATTGCATGAAGATAAAATCTTAGTAACCAGCAAACAAAACAATGAGCACTTCTGACTACTTGTAATAATTTTACGGATATACTTGTTGAACATGCATTCATTCATTTATACACACTTTCATTATAAGCATACAATATCAACTTAGTTATGGTTCCACTTTTCTCTTGTAATGTATTTAAATTTTATTTTCTTCATTTTGAACATTTCAATATTTTTTTAATCTGATAACTTGCAATAGTGCTAAAAAGATATTGAATAATCATTGACCATTCAAATTTGAAAATATTTCTTTACTAAAAAAATAGTAACATAAATATATGTACTGTGATTGCACTTAATATCTGTTTACAATATGATATGACTCAGTCATTATCTTTGACTTTTAAAGAAAATAAAAATAAACAAACAAAATAACAAAGCAAGTAACAATAATATATTAATTAGATATTTTTTTTAATATAGATAGAGCTATGTAGAGTAAAAATCTAAATGTTGTGTTGTTATTTTATAATATGTAATTAGCTTTTACCTCTTGCTGTGTCTACATAGTCATATAAAAATAATTAAATAGTTATGTGACATGACACATTCCAAGTAGGTTACATCAAAACTATTGATGTGATGTAATATAGATTTATTAGTTCTGAGATAAGTGTGTTGTGTGGAATTCTTGAGGCATTGCATGTTGAGTGGTGGAACTCCATGCCGTGTTTTTCATTACCAGAATGAGAAAATAAAAATATTTAACGATTCATTACCTGAGTGCGAAGTCAACCCACAACTATCACTTTACAGTCCCATGCTTGTGCCCCTGCTCCTGGACGGACTCCACGTTAATATTTACTTTTTCTAACAAGTACATTTGTGACATTTTCGATATTAAATCATCCATTTCAAGTTCTTTGTTAAAAGATGTGGCTACAGAAACAGCCACACCCTTTTATCTGTTACGTTGAAAAGTCATAGTAACATTGTAATAAATTATGAAGCAAGTATTCAAATTTCTTTAATAAAAAAATATGCTTAATACAAATTAAAGCTCCTGACAAATATATAATTCTGAACTTCAATGTATACTAGAGTTATTAGCATATGTTATACTAAGTTCAACAACCTAGTGTGGGTTCAAATCCTTTTATTTGAAAAAAATATATTATTTGTGAGAAATCATTTTAGAATATTAAATTATGCTCCTAATTTAGAAAAAATGAAATGAAGAAATGAAGTAGAGATTTTATTTAACAAAATGAGAAGCTAAGTTTGTGTTTTGAATTAGCATGGCATAAGGTACCATTCGTATTTTTAAAATGTTCTTCCATTTTTATTTTTAATATAAACATATATATTTCATACTACATGTAGATCGAAATAGGCCTACATATCTGTATACATGTGATCTTGTTTCATTAAAATATTTGATTAGCATTAGCGAGGTCAAGCTCTTATACATTAAAATATCTCGTTAATTCTATTGATGTGGTATATACTATCATATGGAATAAAATATAAATTAATAGATCTCTACAAGTGAATTAGTCAGTAACTTTGACTGTTAAATGGAAGGTTCAATCATAGGTTTGAACTATGAAGATATTCTCTGCATTATATTATTTTTGTATGTAATATGAAATATTGTATGTATTAAGATGTATTTGTAGAGTATATACTTATATTCTTATAATAATTAATACCATTATGTAAACTTAATATTCAATTTCTTGCTTTAATTCGTAAATTCATATTTTGAAACTTTTATCATTTCTAAATTTAGCTTAAAGTAGTATATGAATGTTTTATTAATATTAATAGTAAAAAATGTACCAAAACTAATATGGAAATTGAATTTGTAGTAATCATTCAATTATAAAGTCACGGCGTTCACCCGATATGGCGTTCGCGCAGTTATTTAGTGTTGATTAGTGATTTATGAACTTGTGTTATCGTTTCGTTGGTATTTATATTATTATGCTTATCACATGCTTCTAATGCGTGGCGTTAAGTTACGACAGTTGACATGGAATTTCTCGAAGTTAGTAAGAAAGTAGAGAATAGTTCTCTCTCTATTCTTTACACTAGGTTCTCTCGCCTTTCCTATTAAGTGGAAATGCGTGAAGCTAAATAAATGTATACTTAGTATTGTTTTTTCTATTATATTTTAAGATTTGTTCAGGTAATTACATATTATTTACGTTTTAAGTGGACGGAGGAGGACATGCTGATTCCCTCGTTGTAATCGAAACTGATCAATTCGACATCGGAATGTTTCTCATACATTTGGCAATACATATACATATATAATATCTCTATGTTGTAGAGTAGTACTTTACAATTGAGTAGGTCGTATATCTTTTAGATATTAGTTTAATTCTTATTACTTTTTTATTGTCTGTGGCTAACGTAACTAGGTATTGAATGATTGAGGTCGCGAGTTCATTTTGTTTATAAACATGCTATACTTTCTACAGTTACGCAGGGAAAGTTCCTTCTGTGGTAAATGAATAAGAATATTACAAATAATATTATTTACTCATAGTTCATAGTTTGTGATCTTTTTAAGTATATTCTATTTTTCTTTTAGTAAACAATTGATCGCAAAAGCACTGTGTTCTATAATATTTTTATATTTTTTAAATATATTTTGTTACTATGGTTTTGGCTGTTAATGTGACAAAAGCGTTGGTCAACTCAACGAGGCAGTTTAAAAAAACTGTGAATTTAGAAGAAGGTTAACTTTATGAGATCAACTCAACCTTGTAACCATTAGCATCCAGTCTCACTAAGGCCTAAGCAAGCTAAATACATTGTACTTCATTTTCAATTCAAGAAATTCAATTTCTTTATAAAAGTTACAAATACAAATATTTTCTATAATTTGTAAATAATTAATGAATAAATACATATGATAATTCTAATTCTATTACTATTAATAGTAATAATGAACAATAAGTTAATAGGATTTTTTTAATGAAACATGATTATGATGAACTTTAAGTATTTATTTTAGTAATAACTGAACAAAAATATTGTAGATTGGTACGTTCATTTTTACTTAAATCATAATTATCCTTCTTCGCCAGAGAATAATATAACCGAAAAAAAGAAATGTTAATAAATAATAAAATATGTATATTTAAATTTATGTATTGTATAGATTCATGACAGGTGCAGGTTCTAATTCTGTTACATTTAAATATTTTGTATAGAATTTTTATATTTTTAAATTCCTTAGCATAAACAATAGTTTAATATATTTTGATATAAATGCGAAATATACATATATTATTTAATCTGTACTATATGTTCGGGTGTTACAAGGAAAATTATTAACATGTTTTTGTAATTGCTTATATTACGCTATAAGGCAATATGTTAAATGTTATATTTCCTAGACAAAGAATAAATAATATTTATACGATTATTTTTGTCTACGAATCTATAATAGTTTAGAAGTAGTATGCAAGAATCATCATTGAACTTTTGAAGGTAACATAAAAAACATATTTAAGCTATATTTTACCAAAGAAAGTCTTCCAAAACAATAAAGAGATTTTAGAATGATGTTATAAAAATCTCTCTTTCTCTCTCTCTCTAGTGCCAATGTTTATAAGTGTGTATTTAATTCTTTATGTGTTTTCAGGCGACCCAACGATCTGCCGCTCAAAAGACCAAGGACGACGTGCGCAAAGTGAAGGCCCAGAACATTAACATCGGTGACCCCTTCGCGATGGGTAGTAAGTACACATTTGTTATTTTCTCGTAGATAAAGTAGGCAGAGAAAAAGTAGTGTATAGTTATAAACCTATAGTATCAATTTTATGTTTTACATATAAATATATTAAACTTTAAACTTTTTAAATGAAGTAAGCTAACTCTACATTTTGATGTTCCACAAAGAAATCGTCGTAGAATGATTTTTAATCATGAAAATTACCTATTTGATTAAAAAAAACAACATTTTTATTTTGTTTATCAATACCTGGCAAAATTACATTATACTTGAACAATACAAAGGAAGGTTATTATTTGTTTTGGTAATATATTAGTAAAATGACAAGCTGAGAGTGATATTATAGTAGTATATTGAAGCAAAGGCGATGGTTTGTCCACATTTATTTATTTAGCTGCAAGTTGAATATATTTTTTGGCAAATAATTGTATTTTTTTTGTTTCGTGCAATGCGTTTGAGGTCTGCGAAAGTTTACACGTGTTATTCATTTTATGGCCATTATTTAATATGAAGCATCACCAGCATGTATAGGCCAGTCGTGGCGCAAGGGCACAAAGTGTGACTGTAAAATCGACCGGTTGTGGGTTCGATCCCCACTCGAGGAGATAAAATATTTACTTACATTTATATTTTTATTTCTTCGCTCTGGTGACGAGGCAAAGCGCGACATTGAAATCCGCCACTCAATAAGCGGAAAGTGGGGAACGGTGTGTCTTAAAACTAGGTTCCCTCTGCTGTGTGCGGGTTACAGCGTGAAGCTGATTTAAGCATTACCTATTCCTGTATTGAGATGATGTTCGTATTATTTATGTTTATATTATAGATTATTCTCTGCTTAGATGAAGCGCAACATTACTTTATATTTTCTATTGATCAGCGTGAATTGTCTGAATGGGGGAAAGTGGTATAGGTACTCTAAGTGTTCACTTGGACGTCGTGGCGCTGTTGTGGGGCTGCATCTGAGTGTCAACACGATGGTTGTGGGTTCGATCCCCACTCGGGTGAATGAGTGTATATAAATTACTTCCATTATATCTATCCTCCCGCTCTGGTAGACAAGCCGCGGAATTGAGTTGAGCCATTCAACACGACGTTTCGAAAATTGGGCGGTCCTTCGTGAACGGAGAGTCATGACAGTTTTTTCTGCCTACTCTGCTATGCGAGAATAAGAGTAAAATCTGTAAATGTAAACAAAATTATTTCAATTATCAGATTTTAAAATATTATTAAGTCAATCAAATCGATACAAATGCAAATGATAAAGGTATACGGGGTCAGTGCAAGGGCGACCTCCCTCGCCCACCCGCGGCGCGCAGTCTTGACGACAATTATATATCAATAATTATATTTCCCATCTCCCTGGCGACGTGGTCGGGAGTACCAATCCCTCACGTGGGAGGTATGTTTTATATTGATCGTGCTGGACGAACAACTATAATACGCTGTACATATATATATATGACACCAGCAAACCCAATGCGGCTTTTTGTTATAATATAGACAAATTATATAAAATGTTTATGTAATAAATTGTAGTCTATGTGGTATTCTGAAGCTATATTTCAATCCACTCAGTAGTTTTTCCGTGAAAGTGAAACAAACATCCACCCTCACAAAATATTTATTAGTATACTTCTTTCTAACACATTGCAGGGTAGACAGCGAATCTAGTGTTAAAACACTCCGTTCCCTACTCCTCTCGAGTATTTGAGACATTGCGTGTTGTTTGGCGGAACTCAATGCCGCACTTTGTCTATCAGAACGAGAACAAAATGGAAAAAAATAAAAGATGCAAGAACATTTTCTTATTGCAATTTAATTTTATCTATAGGTATAGTTTGTAGAGTTACAAAGTAATATAACGCGATTTGGCTGTAAATACCATAATCGTAGGTTCGATCCTCATTTAAGGGAATAATTTTATTTTAATTAATCCGATCTCGTTAAAACAAAAACAAAAAACCCGAATGCATAAAATAATTTAATATGTTATACAGTAACAATTGAGTGCGAGTATCAGTTTTTTTTTATCATGGGTATATTTATAAACAGTTATTTCTAAGTCCGAGAGAGATTGTTAGAGAAATCTTTAATAGATAGTTAATTTGTAGCCTTATAATATGTTAATGCCAGTCAATAAACTTATAAAAATGTTGTTCCTTAGGCCTGGCCTTCCATGGAACATTTTTTATAAAAGTTACATCCAGTTTATTGCAAATTTAAATAATTTTACGCCAATTCCGCTACTACTAGTAGCATGAATAAACATAACAGGAATTATAAATATACATATATTTATAATTCCTGTTATGAAAATAACAAAAAAAATTAAATATACGTATACATATGTATGTATTAATGAACAAATCAAAATTAAATCAAAATCAGCTTCACGCTGTATCTCGCACACAGCAGGGTAGGCAGAGGGAACCTAGTGTTAAGACACTCCGTTCCCCACTTTCTGCCGAATTCTGGAGGCATTGCGTGTTGGGTGCCAGAACTCAACGCCGCGTTTAACTTCGACACCAGAGCGAAGAAATTGAAATATAAATTTAAGTAAATATTTCATCTCCTCCAGTGGGGATCGAACCCACAACCAATCGGTTTTACAGTCACACCTCGTGCCGCTGCGCCACGACTGGCCTCAATAATATAAGATATTAATGATAAGATAAAAATTTATTCAAATACATATATTAGTGTGTAGGTGATTGACTGATAGTGAGGGAATGTAGTGGAAATTTGTTCCTTTGAATAAAAAATCAATTAACAAAGGGTTTTCTTTAATTATATTCGTATTTAACGATTTTGAGAGTGTTAGACATTTTCTTTTGATCTGCTTATATGCTATTTTATTGTTCATGTTGTGTACTCGTATATAGGCACCTGAATGGTGATAAATCACTACGTCCTCCATTTTTCATTATTTTAAAAATATTACATAGCTGGAGGTAAAATATACCTAAATTATTATAACTGCTTTTATAAATATTTTTTCTTAAAATAGAATTGTTTTTGAAGGTAATAAAAAAGCTTAAAAAACCAGTCTGAGCAAGTCAAGCGTTACTTCCTTTGTGATAAAGGACAGTCGTTTTTACCTGTTGTTTATTTTATTCTAATCTATTAATTCTAATTTTAATTGTAAATAAAAACAGACGCGAGGGAAATGGACTGTATTGATTTGTAGGATATAATTTTCCGTAGATTTTTGTACAGTATTTATTTGATACCCGATTGAACCTATTAGTTGTTATGCTTAAGTACTCGGTAAACAAATATTTGGATAATCGAATCGAATTTAGATTTTGTAAATGTTGCATCGCACTTGAAAATCCCAAATCTTAAATTTAATTAACTAAACCTGACAACTATTGAGTTTAGAACTGCCCTCCGAGCCGGTGATAGCCGGTGGTGACAAATTATATTTTGAATTTGAATGATTTGATGAAAGTATAATTATACTTGTCAAACATACATGTTTTTATTTATATTTCGAAATCACCATAAAAAAATATGACCGTTTTTAACATTAAACATTGGCTACTATTATATGACTCAAGCTGTGTGCACGTGAAAAGGTATTAAATATTCAGAAATAATGTAACAATGAGGCCAACGTAGATCAGTGAACAGCCTTACGCAATAATTGTGGGTTCGATTTCAATTTGAATAAATGATTATTTTCATCTTCTCTACTCTGGTCAATATTTTGAAATTGAGTGGAAAGAGGAGAGCGTAATGACACTCGGCTCTGCCTATCCTGACAGATGCAGTACCTGTACAAAAAAAGAAAGAAAAGAGACACAATGACATTTGTTAAGTTTTTCTGCGATTTTCATATTAATATCTATTTTGCAAATGCGAGTGAATGAACATAATTGATGTGTAAAGTATTTTACCAATTCTGTAGCCAAATTTAATGCAATATCAACATTTCCAAGCAAATATATATTTTTGAAACAATTTAATTGTAAAACGTTTTGGAGGCTACATATTATTTTATTTGTAAAGTAAAGCGTGGGATTGACTATCACCACTTAGTTGTTAGTTTATAAAATGCAATGCTATATGTCAATTTAGTATAATATATTGATTAGCTATAGTTACTTGTTTATATCTAAATGTATTTTAAATAATATTTGATATGTGATCGTGATCGCAGGCAGCCGCAACAGGGACTCTGACCGCGATCTCAGGCAGCAAGAGCAGCTCAATGCTCAGACCGAACGTGACTTGCAGCAGCTGGAGGAGCGCGAGCGCGACATACAGAAGCTGGAGGTGGGTGGAGTTTAGTTGTGGGTTCAGATACATTAAAAATATAACATGGTTCGGATTATATGCTCATGGAGTTTGTTAGGCAAGAGGAGATAAAATTTATTGATTTTAACGCTACTTGTAGGAGCGCCTCTTGTTGTGATATATAGTGGAGAGTGGCATGATACCTAAGAACTGATTTGATACATACATATATTTCAAAATTACTTTTTAAGGTACAATAAACATACACGGCACACTTAAAAAAAAATTAAGTATTTATTACATAAAATAAACAGAAAGTTTATATACAGAAATAACTGGATAGTCATTTGTACCATCTGGCTTTTAAAAAAATTATGATGATAAAAAGAAATATAGAGATATTTATTTAAATATGTTTAGCTAATTATGAAATGGTTGGAAATAAAACTGTAATATAATTATATCTATAATATTGCATTTATTACAGTGTTTATATAAAATACGCTAAATCCTTCCAGAACGACATAATGGACGTGAACCAAATATTCAAAGAGCTCGGCACCATCATACACGAGCAAGGCGCCGTCGTAGACTCCATTGAGGCGAGCATCGAATCCACGTCCCACGACGTCGAGGCGGGGGTCCAGGAGCTCTCGCGCGCTGCCACCTATAAGGTTATACATATAATATTAATACAAATATATGAACCTATACTGAAAGAACTGACAAAACTGACATTATTGGTAACTATCAAATAGATGATGGTAGTTTGACTTATAAATGTACACAGAAAATGTATGTTTGTCAACAGAGTATTACTTCATTCTGTCAATTAATCGAATAAACCGAGACTGTACTATGACTGTAACGCGACGGTTGTGGGTTCGATCCCCACTCGAGGATATGAAATATTTATCTAAATTCATATTTCCATTTCTTCGCTCTAGTGTCGAAGCAAAGAGCGGCGTTGAGTTCCGCCACTCAACACGCAATGCCTCCAAAATTCGGCGGAAAGTTAGGAACGGAGCGTCTTAACACTAGATTTCCTCTGCCTACTCTGCTGTGTGCGGGATGCAGCGTGAAGCTGATTTTTCTATGTCAGTTAATGCAATTTTATTTCAGATGGCTTTTAATTAGTTTTTATAATTTTTGAGATGCATTGCCGTCTCTATTTGTTAATTTAAGGAGATACTTATCTCCTAATCGTAATAAATATTTTTTTTAGAGAACTTACCAGTATTATAATATATATTGTTTTATTGAAAAAGTATGAATGACAGTAAACGGAATCTAAGTCGTGGCAGAGACGTCTTTTAATCATGATAAAAATAATAATCTAAACGAAGTGTAGAACCCAGGAGAGCTAAGATAAGAATGTAAGCTTAGTCTAAAATGAATTAATAACCTGTATGAAAAAGAACATGTTGCCATTAAAAATGTTACACATACAGTGTGTCTGACTTTTTATTTAAATACAAAAACTAATATTAAAATATTGTAACATTCCAGAACAAGCTGCGAACGAAGAAGTTGTACTTCGCCCTCATCCTGATCGTCGTCGTCTGCATCATACTTATCATTTTATTCCATCGCTGATTAAACACCACACTGCTGTATTACTTCTTCAAATACGGCATGCATCTGTTCTGGTTGTCGGTCTTTTTTTATTATCTGGAGTATAGATTCTTGTAAATGCGCTCTGTGTTTTGTTATCTGTCGATCTGTCAATGTCAGCTGTCATTTGTTATCATCTGTTAAAATGTTAACCGTCACATTGTGTTAAATTTCATATAAATTATATGCTATAACTTTATATTTAATATGTTGAATGTGGAATCGGTTTAGACTCTTTCTCACTTATTATTTATAACGCCTTATTTTATGTAACGTTTGTATATAATAAAGTATTATATGTTATGTTATTTAAATATTTTTTAATTCGAAATATTACTATCCAATTGCTGAATCGACAGATCGTTTAACGCATTTTTTATAATATATATTTTTTAATTCATCACCTTTTCAAAGACTCAATGTTAATGAGTGAGTTAGTGAAGTGATAGTGCTAAGTGACAATATTTAAAACAAAAGTGTTTTAAAGGCATACTGCTATGGCTTTTTTATAAGAATATCATGTCAAATTCTGTATTAGGCTGTCAGAGCTAACTAAAACAATATAGGTTCTAAATGTATATTAATCTAATTGTATATTAGTCTCTACCATTAAAAAAAAGACTTTTTTGGGATTTTGAATTATGTTTTTGGCTTCTTTGAGTTGCCTGATAGCTTTCCATTATATAGAATTTGACAATTCGCTTGGAGACTTTATTTAAGGCAGGGATTGGATAGCTTATAATTATATTTGATGTAAGAGATCTTTTTTCACGCTTTTTTTAAACCCTTCAAAATGGAGGTTGTCGCTCGACTGTGTTGTTTTGTATGTATGGTCTTAAATTATGAGGCAATTCCTGAAATATTTTACCATTTAATATGATTGTTTCGTTAATAAATGTTTTTTTTTTCAATTAAATAAAATTATTTATTTTATACACAAACATAATTCTTTTTTGGGACTGTAATATTTTTTATTATTTTAACAGTGTGAAAAGATCTCTCATTATGGTAATGTTAGAATCTGTAATATAATATAATATATATTTTGTATTAATCCTTACATATGTGGACTAAATAATGGAAGCAGCTTGTTTCCATTATTACAATTTTAGGCGTTTTTCATACTAAATTAACTAATATAAGAATATCTTAAGCATGTATATCATATTCTTATTCTAGGTAAGGCGCTGTATATTCTAATTAAAAATGGCAAAATTAGTGTTTTTTTTTATAATAATGCTTACTTACATACGGTCACCAAGTTGTGGCCACCCTGAAGTTAGGTTTCTTGAACTTTTGCGAGAAAATTGTAAGAAAATTATCAGAAGTAAGAAAATCAAATTTATGCAGCCATTTACAGCTAACTTCAGGGCGGCTATGACCTCTTGACTGTACTATACTTTTATATGAAATTTTGACCTTGTAGCCAGCCACTATAGCTTATCCAAACTTTATAGGGCTGGGGTTATTAATCATAAAGCTATATTAATTTATATATGTTGAGAATTTTTTTATTTTAAAAGATTATTGCTTGAAAAGTTAAGTTTTATCTAAATTGCAAATTCTTCGGATGTTGTCACGGATCTGGGTGGATATTTTTAAAGAATATGTTATCTACAATTTTGTAGTAAGATAAGTTGTACATATTGCTACTGTATCCACTTAGACTCCACTCCACTCCACTCGGCCCATATCCGATGTTATCTGAAACTATTGTATTGGACTTGCTTACGGTTCTTGTTACGGAGCCCCGTAAAGTCCCTGATTATATAATAAGATAATATTATATAGAAATAAAGTTAAGATTTGTATTTTCTTCATCGTCCAATAAATATAAAAAAAAAACTTCTGTAGGGGAATTTATTTTTTTCTATACATTATTTTGTGTATTACCTACAATCCCAATTAAATAATTTAAGAAAGTATTGTAATGATACAATGTTAGTTCTTCAAACAACTGCGACACTTTCTGCTAAAAACGATTGAAATTCCATTTTATTTTTATAGTATATTAACTTTACATGTCCCATCTCATCTCTATTTGTTATCACTTAGCAGATAAGTTTAAATTTTATTTAATTTTTAAATACTCTGGTATACAAGGTGCGGCATTGATTTCCGCTACTCATGAAAGCTAAAAAAAATCTTTGCAAGATTTAAACGGTGTCAGAAAGCAAACAAAAAAAAAATGTTTTTCATTCACATAGTTAATTTTTAATTAAATAAGAACATTATAATCTTTATTAATAATGAGTGTCTATATATCCAATATGCTTAGAAAAATATTTAAATTAAATAAAAAAATATTATTTGCGGTTTCGAATCATAAATAATTTTTTTTAAATAATTTATATATCTTTCTAATATTAACCTAAAATATACACTTTAGATGTAAATTTAATTTTAGACAATAATGATAGATTTCTAAAAATTTGTCACTCATTTGGTGCAACAACGACGTATTTGCACTTTATGAAATATTGCAGGAGACGCTAGCAAAGTTTATAAATAATGTTTCCACGTACTTTTATATATTTACTAACTGGCTTTTAAAAAATGCAATTACGTCGTTGTTGTACCAAACTGGCGATGTGTATATATTATATTAATTTTGTATGATATTATTTGCATTTTGAATTATTGTTGATGAAATATGACACAGTATACAAATTTTAGTATAAAAATTACAATTAAAAGAAAATTTATTATAATATCTATCAATTTCGATTTCACAGAAAAAAGGGATATTTGTTTAATTCTGTATGGAAGTTATTAATTGTACTCAACAATTTGAAAATAATTGATTATTTTAAATTACCTTCAAATTTGAGAAGCTTCTTGTCCTCATTGGTTGTCGAGAGTAGAATAAAACCTTTAAGTGTTTTTCACACACAAAGGAACGGAGAAATATTAACAAACATAAAAATTGACCACAGTTGGATTCGAACCCGTGCTTCTCGACGGTTTACATGAGTCATTTGCTTTATAAATATTTTTTGGAGTAAAATATGCTGAAAATTCAATCTGGAAAGATTACTAGTAGTCTTTAATTTTTTTTAGAATTAGTAGTACCAGATAGAACTTTCATTTCATTAATGAAATGCTAACACCATAAATAAGATGTAACAAGCGTATAAGAATTTCGACGTATGGCTTAGTTGGTTAGAGCGCTTGGACGGTCTCCAAAGAGGCGCGGGTTCTAATCCCGCTACGTCCAAATTTTTATACGTGTTGTTAATAAGTATCTTTTTCAACTTGACAAAAACACGGGAGTGCTTAACGTGCCTGTGTGTGCGTGTGTGCATCCGATGAACCGATTTTGATTTAGTTTTTTCATTTGCAAAGTATCTTAATGGACTGTTCTTAGTCATGATTGAATATTCAGCCGATCTCGTTGTGTCGGCGGTGTTTAATTATAAATTATAATATTAACAAAGTATTTTTTATAATCTCGAAAAGAATAAATTGCGTTTTCTTTAATAGAATCTTAAATAGTATTTTTGTTAATTATTATTATAAAATATAATAAAAAAATTCAACTGTCATATTTAATTAATATAGTTTTTGTAGACTAACAAATATTATTGATTAGTTGTAAAATTAATTTAAATCGAGTTTTCTTTGATTAAATCATGAAAGAAAAGGAGTTTTAGTTGATTTTTTTAATATAAAATTAATATATGACACTTATATAGGATATTTTATATGTATTTTAATTTTTATTATTCTAAAAAAATGATATTCTAAATGTCTATATAATTAAAGTTTTAGAAACATGCTGTATATTGAATAAACGTAAGTAATAGTGTAAATTAAAGAGACTTTCCACAGGATAATTATTGAACTATTTGATTCTTCAATTATTATTATTTATTGCTTAAATTTGTTTTTGGTATAATTTTTTTTTAATTACATCTTATTATTCTAAATGTGTATTATATAGGCCGGGTCTGCGAGGTGTGTGTAATACTTGCTTTTCTTCCTTACAAAACATGTCTAACTATATTTACTGCTCAGCACTGAAGACATTAAATATGTGACCCTCTTGTTGTTACTTTGATCATTAATTGTATGGAATTATTTTTTTTATGTATATTTTGAGGCCAGTCGTGGCGACTGGTCGTGGGTTCGATCCCCACTCGAGGAGATGAAATATTTATTTAAATTTATATTTCCATTTCTTCGCTCTGGTTTCGAGGCAAAGCGCGACGTTGAGTTCCGCCACTCAACACGGAGAATTCGGCAGAAAGAGAGGAACGGAGTGTCTTAACATTAGGTTCCCTCTGCCTACCCTGCTGTGCGGGGTATACAGCGTGAAGCTGATATATATATTTTGTACTGCATAGATTTTTTAAATCTTCTAAATTTTTATTTTATTCGAGATATTCGATCTTAGTTAATATCAGGCGTTAGATGAAGTATCTATCATATCGTATATAATATAAAAAAATATCTTTTTTAGTGTAAGTTTTGTCCGTGATTTAAATAATTTCACGTTTTAGTATTTTTGTCACTAACATTTTTTTCTTTGTTTTGTTCATGTCTTCGTTGTAGTTCATCTATTCAAACAAAAATAATTATTTTTTATGTAAATAATGTATAAATATTAAAATATCTATATTTTTTAAATCACTTTCGTGCTATTTTGCCGTATTTCATAATATTTTAAAGTTTATTTTTCTATACAAATAGATTTAGTTTTGTATAATGAATAGTTTAATTAATATTTTTTTTAATCTTTAGATTTTGCTTGATACCTGCAGCTGATACCGTCTTTTACATTCAATTACTTCTATTAACCCTCAAATATGCAGTTTAGTGTATGAAAACGCGAATGTTTTATAAGAAAATAAACAATATTTAAAAGGAAATATTAATTAAGATTGTTTTTAGAGAATTAAATTAAAAATCATGGACACATTATATTAAATTACATAAATATGTAAATGAAAAGTAGTTTTGGTTGATAATGTTTGAATCGTATTGCGTTTTTGAGGGTTGCTATCATTTTTGTGGAGAAACTTAACTGAAATGTGTTGATTTCTAAATTCAGTTAGAACAAGCAAACTGTTCTGAATGTGTAACTAATAAGTGTATGTCATTAACCTATTGAAATATATCCATTGATGTGTATTTGTTTTTTTTTTACCTTTTTACCTGACTCAGCCGGTGTCGAGTCTGCTTCCCTTTTTGACGTCATAAACGAACTAAATTTAAGTAAAAAAAGTAATTTTAACATTTTTTGGTCATATAATATAATAGAATGGAGTCCAACTAGGTTTTATATATAGGGAGGAAAAGATAATTTTACATTATACAATGCAATATAAAATATGAGTAGAATTATAATATTTTTTGCGGTCGTCTTTTATCAGTTTTATATATCAAAGGAAAGTTGCTCTAAGCAAGTTGTTATCGTTAAAATGACAAAGAGGCGCGGGTTCATATTTTTATACGTTTTCTTATCATTTTTTTTTCTTAAGTGTGGAATAATACCACTTTAAAAATGGTAAAAAATCCCTCGATATTTTAATTCGCCATTTCTGGCTCCTTCAAATATGTAACAAATATGTAAAGCAAATGAAATATTTAATATTTTCATTTCTTCGCTCTGGTGTCGAATCAAAGCCACGCCATCTAGAATTGGGCTTTAAATGGGCCTTTCCCATTTAAAGTCTCTTAGCATTAGTTCCCTCTGCCTACCCTGCTGTGTGCGGGATACAGCATAAAGATAAAATAATATTAAATTAACCAAAAGAAAGCTGTATGAAATCCTCGGTAATAATTAGATTTATATTTCAGTTTCAAAATGGGTGTTATTTAAAATTTTAAAGTTCCGTATGTCCGTACATCCGTTGTTCCGTACCTACCTAGATGGCGCCACGTCACGTATGAAGTTGTGCATCGCTTATAGATAGTTATAACACCAGCAACTTTGTAAGTATACCAATTTGGGTATTATGTTTATAAATGTACTTTGTTTCTTAATATTCTTTGTTTCTACGTTATACTCGTCATCAAATATTGTTTTATGAATATTGCAAAACTATTATCTAATAACAAGACGACGTGCGCGATGTTTCATAATAGGTTGTAGTCAAATATAGTTGACGTGTAGACTGTAGATATATCTCTAGTTTTTGTTTTTATTACTATTAAATATGTATTTGAAAAAAACTTCGGAAAGTGGAGAAGGAGAGATTACATTTTTTGTACACTGACTTTGTATTACAGCTTTAACTTTAAGTATAGATGGCGCTAGATATTACAAACTACAAAGGCAGCAACCTTTTCAGTCATGAATTATTAAAAAGGCATCCCAAGATCCCTCTCAAGATCGATCTCAGAGGTCAGAGTGTTTTTTAAATACGTGCCTTAGTATAAATTCCCCATAGTTAAGTTGTACCTTAAGTACTTTTGTCAACTTTAAATTTTAATATATTTTTTGAATTGTATTCAAAAATTGATGTTTACAAACATTCAAATATAAAACGTTTTAAATATATATCAGGAGTAAAGAGTATTAAAATCGTAACGTGATGTAGAGTTAAAAAAAATATATGCACGGAAAGTGCGAAAATTTGGCAAGAAGTGTCAACTGTAGACTTTTAAAAGAAAAAAAGACTTAAATTGTGATATTATACAAACATAGTAATAAATACTTGCTCTAACATAGTCTATAATATAATATTCGGATTGAAAAGACGGATCTTTTAAGTGACTAGTGCTGTACTTGACGTGGTCTCCCTCGCTCCACGACGCTGCTGTTTTTGGTTGCATTCGAAAAATGTTTATTTTAATATATTTTTTTAACTGACCTTCACAAGCAAAGCACAGCGTCCCATCAGGTTGCGTGTGGAGTGAAATAAAAAAACATATTCTTAAATTAATAGACACCATCGTAGCACCTTGAAACAGCGTCTGACTGCGATCTCTGATCTGAAGGCGATGATTCTGGATTCGAAATGAAATATTTTAGTTCTTCCTTTCTGGTAAGATAAAAGGCATTGAATTTTGATACTTAATAAACTAAATCAAAAAATTAAATTAAATCAGCTTCACGCTGTATCCCGCACACAGCAGGGTAGGCAGAGGGAACCTAGTGGTACGAGGGTCGCTCTACCGGCGCTGTCTGCTAAGTACGCACTCGCTATATGCACGCCGAAAGGTTTAAAATAAGAAAATTTGAAGTAATTTTATTACATTATATCATAATTTTTGCGAAAGCTAAATTCATGTTTGTATGTTTCCACTTTTCATTTATACGATAGCATTTAATTTCAATAACACTTTTTTATAGTTGAACGCTGTGTTGCGCACAGAGCAGGCTGGCAGAGGGAACCTGGGAACTTAGTGATGAGAAACTCCGTTTATATAAACCATTCTGTTGTTACTTTCCGCCAAATTTTAGAGAGATAGAGCGAGGAAAATGAAAATAATTGTCAAGTGGGAATCAAACCCACGACATGTCACATTTACAGTCGCATGCTTTGATGCTCAAAACTCTTTGATTTCATTATTATATTTCTAAATGAAAATTAATTAAATTAGTCAATGGCAGGATAAGGAAGGGGCAGTTCAGGGAAAATGAAACTCCAATTATTATAAAATCACAGTTTAATATATAGTAAAGTCACACAAAGTAACATAAAATATGAAAACAAAACGTGTAAGAAATTGAGATTCTACAAATCAATGATATATTCATATAATTGTACTTCTACAAGCGTTAATGTTGGCTTGAAGGTTGTATGTGTGGCAGGCGCACAGACAGACAGACACACAGGCAAGCCTCCACGCCGTAGACGACTACGCAGAGCTACGGAACACCTACGAGAGTATAGAATCCAATTCTACTCCGACTATGACGGATCTCCACTCTTCGACGCAAGCAAGTGACAATTGAGAGGGAAATCGGATATCAGAAACCGGAAACCAATATGGACAAAGTGGGACCTCCCTGAACTTCGGGGAACACAGAATAAAACAGAACAGAAGTCAGAGTATTGAGTAAAAGGTAAAATAATGTAAGTTGGTCGTAGCATAGCACCCAGCGACGTGAACTCGCAGCCCCTCTTATAACTATGTTGTAACGTGGCTAATGACTAAGCCGCGCCCCGAACGGAGTGACGCGACCTCCGACCTCCTCCTCCTCGTCAGTTTCGTCAGTTTGTTGATCACAGTCTTATATTATTTCCGCATTAGCGGAAGGAGGCCGCGTCGCGTTCGGCGCGCGGAGGTCTAAGTGTTATAAGTTAGGTGTCTACTTGAATATTTGATAAATGCTGATAATGCTAATAAGTGGCTTCTAAAATAGTCTTAATATCATAGTGATATAAGGTGCCAGCTGGCTCGCCCCCACGTGCCTCTATTTGGAGAGTATCCTGGAACGTCACAAAATCGTGGCATGCTTTATAAAGTCCGCCATCCCTGCATTAGTTACATAACCTAAGCTGTTGTCCCGCGAGATATGTACACTTACAATTATTACCAATTCTTTCCACTTTGGGAATATCTGGTCATATTATTACCAATGATTACCGAATATTCCAAAGGTGGAGCAAGTCATTACAAACCTTAGCATACAATACGACCTAACCGTGGGTTTACCCACCATCCTATATCTTTGGATAAGGGAATGCAAATACAATACTTAGTCTAACTAAATAATTACTTATAGCTAACTCAAACTCAGCGTAAGCGAGTCCTTAACAACATTTGTTTAACAATAATTAAATAAAATTTGTCGTCATAATTAAATCGATAAAAAAAGAGATTACTAACATACAAAGGAACCTTAATTATAAAAAATAAAAACTTAAGTTTATTAAAAATAATAATACACATGGTAAAATCAACAACTTGGTGTTCATAAACGTGATAAGCCTCGTTTAATGAAAGTTTCACGTTACACGTAAAATATATAATATTGTGTGTATGTATTTATGTATGTATGTATATGAAGTAAACATTTCCAAAATAAATGCACTTTAGAAAACTTGGTATAGAGAGGGCATACATATAGTCGTTAGCGTATCTAGAGATATTGTCTGAGGGGGGGCTTCAACTTTGAACAGACATGTTCGTGTAAATGTTGAATTTTTTTTACTTTTTGGGGGAAATTTTTTGGGATGGTCCCAGACTATTCTGGGGTGGGCACGGCCCACCTGACTCCCCCTCCTCCCCCTTTTTACGCCTATACATATAGTATAACAAAGTATAATGTAGTATAGAATAGAACAGTACAGTAATATGATGTTGTTTATGAACACGTGTCGTGTGTCGTGTGTCGTGGAGTGAGCGCGAGCCGGTGCGAGTGGGAGGTGAGGCGGCCGTCCTCCGTCCTCCGTCCTCTTACTGTACTTGCTAACTCCGTGTTGGTGGGACCGCCGAATGTATCGACAGCGGGGACATTGACTTACAACTCTAATACAATGTCGCTACCGTATACTATTAACTAATACATTTAAAGGAAACATCGATGCGTGGCAGGTGTAGTGGAGTTAGCAATGCTGAAGCGGCGAGGGTGGCAGGAGACTGTTAGGTGGTTCAGCAGACCACGGCCTCAGATATAGGATTCTCCGTGATGCGGATGACGGGCGAGTGGCGGCACGGGCGGCGCGCGTCCGACAGCCGACGGAACAGCACTATCTTTGTGGGCGACAGTGGCGCCACTGCGAATTAAACATCGACACAAATTACGCACAACACTAGCAAATCGAGAAGTGGTAAAGTACTTGTATAGTAAAATGCGGACAAGTCGAGATATTCAGTTGTTATTATACATGCATTATAGCGATATCGACATGCTGTTCAAACAATGTCGAGACACGAGGCGACTTGCGGGAAGATGTTTGTTAATAGTTACAAATACATATATTTAGGAAATTTCTTTCAAAGTTCCATACAAATACTTTAACGCCGCCTCTAGCGATTTTTTTACATTATTCAGTAAAACTCTTAAAGTGCTCTTTTAAACGAATGAAAAGAAATCTAATTCCGGATGTATGTAAATTATAACGAAAATATTTATTTATAAGAAGGACAGAATCCTGTTGAAGTTATATAACATTTTATTTTAAACTTATTTCTTGTATACGTACTTAATTAATTAAAACTTTATTGTAAGATATAAAAGCGCACTTTAAAAGTGTACAATTTGAGTAATTAAGAAATTTGTTTATTCTTTTAGCGTAATATATAATAGGCACGTGTACGTTGAAGAATGAGAACTTATGCAGGTATTTGTTTTTTTAATTAAGCTTATATTTACGAATGATACACGATAGGAGAATAGATTACAACAGGGTTGCCTAGAAAAATCGTGCCGCAACCACCTTTTAATTAAATTTATAGGAATTATTTTTTGTTAAACAATTGCACTCACATATTTTTATATGAGTCGCTTAAGGAATTGCAAAAAAAATGGTTGCCACCTCTTAGTCAGCCGCAACCCCAGGGTTGCCTGGATTAAACAAATCACATAATATTGATTATTTGCACTTACGTGTTTTTTAATGAATTATATATCAAATTAGAGGTTATTTTTCTATCAATACGCATGGTTGCCTATAAAATAACTGCCGCAAGCAGAGGTAGCCATCATTTGAATTAATATTTCCTATTCTGGTCGACTATGAGAATAGAAGACGAAATGCGCGTGTCACCTTATGTTTTAAAAAAATATAATACGTAATAGAATTAAAATGGTTAAAATCAATCAATTTGTAAACATTTATTTAATTAATATTATTAATTTTTTTCTAGGCATCCCTGGTGTAGCTTACACCAGGGATGCCTAGAATCCCACCATCATATATCATTCTTAAAAATAAGTTTCATTAAAAAAACAGATACCTGTAGATTTATGCAATGGGATCTCGTACTGTTAGCAGTCAGTGCAGGGTCACTAGCAGTTAGCACCTCGTGGGAGGAAATTATGTTGTAAGTTGAATGTTACATCTAATTGTCGATCCATCGACAACAACATAGTGTCCGCAATGGTAGTGTGTTCGATCTCAGTGCGGAAATATTAACATTTGAAATAATTTTCCTCTTCCTGGCCTGGTTTGATAATGATTTAGTGTTTGTTCTTACATCAGATGGGTAATAGAGAATTAAAGGACACATTACAATATATTCTTCCTCAGTACGAAATAGGTCATTCGTGAAATTAGATAATATATAGAAAGGATGTAAAGAATGTGAGATGTGATACAGATAGTGACACTATTTACATAATGAAGTGACGACGACGACGACGACGACACGGCGCGGCACGGTGTGGCGCGCGCGCAGTCACATGTAGTTTTTAATTTAATGTATTTGTATTTAAATTCTAAATGAATTCTACAACAACTACATATTTCTATAATATTTGTTGTTTTCTACTATAATTCTTGTAGGCAGTTAATATTTGTAAAATTAGTTTAGCGGCTACCAAAATTATATGCAATGATGAAAAACGAATAAAATATTTTTTTATAAGAACATTTAGCAACTTGAGACAGTAACATGTAAAAAGTAATGCTAGATAATAATTATATTAAAAAAGAATATAGGTACACAGACTCAAAGAAAAAAACTGTACGAGGTAAACGAACACGTCACTATTTCAGCAACAAATCGTCAAAGTTAACCAATTTAATAAATTAACTGTTTATTTAAATTCTATAATTTATATAAAACAAAATAAAATAATTAACAATTAAAATACAACTTTCGCACTGAAATCGCAAAACTTTTATCCGAGAAACTGGTCCGAATGTACAGATCACTTGAATGGACCTTAGCGCCAGTTTTAAAAATATATATGAAATACATATGTAAATACATGTTTTTTTTTAATTTTTAAAGCTAAATAATAAAGTGTTCATTTCACACGAAAAAAGCAAAAATAACGAAAGGGTAGAGACAACTTACTGGCGTCTAGCGGGTAGCGAGTGACGTGAGCGAGGCGAGCGAGGCGAGCGAGGCGGCCGACGCGGGCCTACTACTGCTCGAGCCCGATATTTTGTGCAGAGCCAACACAGCTATACAGTAGTAAATAAAACAACGTCATGCTCAGCTACTGCTCGGTGTCGACGAGGATATTCTGTTTGTCACCAGCGTCTTGACACGACTTGACACGTCTCAAGTTCTCAACTAATATTGTGTGTTTGTTAACTAATTATTTCATTGAAGTATATACGACTTTGTGCCCAGATAGAACTATTTAAGCTTAAATAACTTTTGAATATCCCGTCAACAGTATTCCTAGCGAAGTTGCGTGCATATTAAGAATACTTGTCTTTATTTACTTATTTTTTACATGTGTTGTCGTCCTTCGCATACATACATATATTGAGTTAATTTGCACACAACTTTAATTTATACAATAAATATAAAATGAACAATCAATGCGATATAAAATAAATGTGCATACAATGAAACGAGGATAATTTTTAAATGTCTTTAAAAATTTTAAAGTGGTGCAAAAATACCGTCGCAACCAGAGACGTCGAGTGACGTATGATATAAAACAGTAACCGCGCTATAGTTGTTCGTATATGCGTTGTAAGAAAAAAAAAAAATCTTTCTTTTGTTTGAAATATTTAACCCTATATACTGCTCTCGTAAAAGGAGCGTAAACGTTTACACCTGTAACATTAATAAAAATATACCCATTTAATATAAGTAAAGTGATGCTAAAAATTAACTCTGAGTGCGACTCTATGTATGATTTTAAAATAGATTTATAGAAATGTTTTATCTTCTGCTAATAACAGAAATTCCAATTTTAGAGTTTCAACATTCCTTTCGTTTAAAGACATTTAAAAATTATGTTATTAAATTAGCGTATTATAAAAAAAGAGAAATTGTTTCTCCACAAAATGTAGCTGCAAATACTGAAATAGTCAACGATCGATCAACTTGGAAAATAATAAAAGTGTCATTGTCGTATGGAGATGAAGGTAAAATAGTGTGGATTGAAGTTCTTAAGTGTTTTAGCGTCGTGTTACTGCAGAGAATATATTCCTTAATGCACTTTAAGTGATTGAAAAACTATTAATTTCAATGTTTGTTCACGCTGGCGTAGTCCGAGTATGTGTGTAGGCGTTACACGCGTTACACTGTACGCGTCTACATACTGTGCTCTCTTGCCTGCGCCTGCATTATGAATACCTACTTGTATGAAGGTGAAAGTACGTTCTCAGCTAATGAGCTTTATTGAGAAAACATCTCAATGAAAAAAGCTATTTAATTTCGACATTTCATTATATCTCTAGCAATAAAAACACAAAGGTATATATTTAGCAACAAAATCAATACTTGAAAAGACATCAAAAGATAACATAGTTGTAGCATATATCTATCTATATAAGTACACACTGCTCACATAAAGTAAGGCTCTATTACGTACCATGTAAGAGACGATACGTCCAGCTCAGACGTAAGGGTGGAAAAAAGCCCTTGTTACATCGCTAAAGGGGTGAGCTCATTCAGTAAGACGGTCATTGGCGACTTTGAAGGCGCTCGCGGAAACTTGGTTACTCAATAAATATATTAAAAAAGAAAGTTTTATCGTTTTGGGTATAATAACCATCTTACTAAATAAGTGATAAGTGTTGTAAATAATAAAAAAAATGCATTATGTATGCATTTTTGAGAGGTGACCTTGTGCACTAAAAGGTAAAGTTTTATCAGATATTGATTTTCAACTTTCCTCCTTTCCAACTCAAATTTTGATTTAGGCACGTCCAAGTGATACGGAAGTAAGTTAGCTGAATAAATTTAAGATAAAAATATATATAAATGTACCTGTGCACTGACATAACTGATTTTCGCAACAAATACTTGGACGCCTCTTTACTCACTTGGGACTGTGTTTTATGATAATTAAAGTTGAGGAGTGTAATACTAATCTCCTATATCTCTAAAGCTAAAAATACAAATTTAAATATATTTTAATTAGAAACTAAAATGACATCTTTATCGATATGACATAAACACTAAATTGATGACAGATGTTGAAAATGAAACACTATGGCCATGCAACATTTACGTACGATCCTTGAATGCAGAAATCAAGAATTGCATTAATTATACGACAATTAATCAAAAATATCCTAAATCTAGAATGTTTTACAGATATTTTTTTATATCTAAATCTGAAATTCTGTATTAAACATTTTTTAATTTTTAGGCCACTCATTTATTGACTATAAATTATACTTTTCTTTAATTTTTTAAATAAACTTAAACTAAATTAAAGTTAAACCGAAAACATCGCATAAAATATGTCGAGCTTACAATTTTTTTGGTAAATTTAAAGTATTAAGTTTGTTCAAAACGTAATGGGAATGCAATGTTCCGATGACCTCATTAAGTCCGCACACTTACCGTACCCCTCGCCCTGCAGGAACAGGCGGAATGCCTCAGACACTTTCCCTGGCTGCTCCTCCAGCACCATGGCGGCGTCGGAGATCTAGAATAATTCATTAGGTCAAGAGCAGAACCGAGAGTTAGTTCACTTGTCTTAGGTTTACAAAAATATTAATAACTTATAACTAAGTTGTAGTTTAAAGTGCACACAGCACGCCAGACGGAGGGGAGGTGTGCAGATATACTCAACACCGCCCCAATATTTAATAATGTAGTATATTATCAAAAGTAAAAATTAAATAAATTAGTAATTAGTGTATTATAAGCTGATTAAATAAGTACTTTGAAAAAAAGAAAAAGTTGGATGTGACTATGTCATGGACACATGTGTTGTATAATTGTGGAAACTAGTGCTATCTATCGTATAAGGCGAGTTAATAAGGATTCAGAGTTGATATAAATATATGCTAGATGTCGCTATAAAACACAATATTTAATAAAATCAGCTTCATGCTGTATCTTGTAACACAGCAGGGTAGGCAGAGGGAACCTAGTGTCAAAACACTCAGTTCCCCACTTTCCGTCGAATTCTGGAGACATTGCGTATTGAGTGGCGGAATTCAACGCCGCGCTTTGCCTCGACACCAGAGCGAAGAAATGGAAATATATATTAAAATAAATAAATCATCTCCTCGAGAGGGGATCGAACCCACAATCAGTCGATTTTACAGTTCCACTATGTGGTCCCGCGGCATGACGGGCCTCGTCAAAAGTTAAACTAATTGCAAGTCTCGATACGACACACTTCGGAGTCCACCGCGCGCGATGCGGCATTGTTCCCATTTATTGTAATGAATTCTTTGATTCTTTAGTTATCGAGTGGTATAATATTATTTTGGATGTATAGGATAGATTTGAAACTACAAGGCCATTTTTTCTCCGATTTTGTATTATTATGTTTTTTGGATTTTGATTGGTATTATGATAGCAAATTTAAAGACGTTGTCTGGCATCATGTCATGGCATCGCGACGATGTTAGTGAGACGAGACCGAATATTCAACTTATTTATTATATAAAACTTTCATATACTACTCGCTCTAATGCCACAGTATATTGCTTATAATTTTGTTCAGACAGTAATTGAGTCAACTAATATTTAGGGGCTATTTTACAATAATTGTATTTCAGTATTCGCTTACCTTTAATTAAAACCAAACTATACGTAGGTACGTAAGTAGGTTAGAGATCGAGCGTACATTTACTACCTAGTACGTATGTATCTAAACTCTAAACTTAACCTGCGCCTTTCACTACCTAATGTCCTTAAAAGTTTTGACGATCAGTCTTATATTAACTAGAACTCAGCTTGTTTTTAAATACTAACTTTGTATGTGAAAGTGAAATAGAAGAACACATAAATAAAGGAATGTTTGGCTAAAAAGTAAGAAAAACACGGTTATTTAGAAATCACAGACAGACTCTTCAATTTTATTTATATGTAAGTCTAGACAAACAAAATATAACAAAAAACAGAAAGTATTATAATTTTTCAAAATTTTGTTAAAATGATTAGTTTCATATGAGATCAACTTTCACTGGAGAATCCAAGATCTTGAAATCTTGGTGTTTTTTTATCATCATACAATCTCATGTTTTTTCTATTATCATCATACAAATAATATTTTTTTCATATATTAAGAAAACATCGAAAACTAAAGATTCAATAAAATAGTTACATAAATAACTCTTCTAGCAACAATTTTGTCAAACATACTTAAATTTAATAAAACAAACACCAAAGTGAAGCTCGCCAGAATCCAATAGTGACAACTACATTTAAATCGGTTAAGCCGTTTCTGAGATATAGATATTGACGTCTTTATTAAACGTGAAGAAAGTAAAAATTTTACGTGGCGCAAATCTCTCTTCCAGCTATGGAAGATGAGAAGATGAGATGTTGGTAATAAAAATTAGGTGAACCTTGTGCCTGTGCTGATACACGTGGGATAAAACTAGACTAGGGTTCGATCTCTACTCGAGGTAATGAAATATTTATTCATATTTATATTTTCATTTCTTCTCTCTGGTGTCGAGGCAAAACGCGGCGTTAAGTTCCACCACTCAACACACAATGCCTCCAGAACTCGGCGGCAAATGGGGAACGGATTGTCTTAACATTAGGTTCCCTCTGCCTACCCTGCTGTGTGCGGGATACAGCGCGAAGCTTTTAAAACTTCAGAGTTATTCCGACAGACATCAGAAGTGGCAAATGAATAGTTTGTTCGATTGTAAAAAGTAAATAAGTCGATATACGAGTACATACGAGCACGTAGGTGAGGTCGGCGCTCGCGAGCCGTGCGCACAGCTGACATGTTGTTTAACATGTATGTACGTTATATGGTTAGGATTGTATATTTCAGTATGATAATCTATTGAGGCTCCACCAATATTGCACCCCAAATCTGTTGGAAACTGAAAGTCACATGGAGATAAAACTTTTGATTTAAGAGTATGATGATTTTTATTCCAACTTATGAAACAAACCAATTTAGGTGTTGTTCACAACTTGTGATACATCTGGAGGGGACACGTTGATAAATCATTACATAGATTACCAATCGACAGATATTTGAAATTGGTTAAGGTTTTTAAAATTATTTTTATATTATTAAATTTAATCCACTATTGAGATTTGTGAACATTTATGTTTTGACAAGTTAACAATTTTGGTAATCTTTGCCAATCGTCAGATTTTGGAAACAGATCAATCTAATTTATTTGCTGACAAAATAAGTTTGGAGCTGAACGACAGCGAGTAGCGAGTAGGGCCCCGCTCGCGACCGCGAGACTTGACGCGGAGACCGCTCTGCTCCCGTATTTTAATACTGTTATATCTTCTGAAATATAGGTTTTATTGATATGTTGTAAGAGGCAACTTTGACCTACATAAAGAGCATAACGTATCTTACTTATTTAATTGCATAAGAAATAGGACTCTATTGTGTAAAGTAGTTTAGAAAACATTCCTTTATTTTTTGTAATTTGTAAACACAAAAGTTGAGGCCGGTCGTGGCGCAGCGGCACAAAGTGTGACTGTAAAACCGACTGGTTGTGGGTTCGATCGAGACTCGAGGAGATGAAATAACCACTTAAAACGCAATGCCTCCAGAATTCAGCAGAAAGTGGGGAACGGAGTGTCTTTCTCTAGGTTCCCAATGCCTACCCTGTTGTGTGCGGGATACAGCGTGAAGCTGATTATTGATTATGATGATTATATATAGGTCACTTAGTACATTACACGTGGCCTACACAATTGCTCGTTGCTTCCGTTGTACCACGGAGCTGAAACAACAGGTAACATCAGTATAAATTCTTAAATAGGTCAATTTTAAACGAAGCGCAACATATCTGTCTATAGTCGACAGCGCGGATTAATGTGGGATTTTGCAATCACGTCACGGTGAAGTCGGGGAACTGTTCTTTATAGTTAAGTTAAGAACTTTATATCGAGAGAAATATTCCTATATATATAATAGTGGACTTCGTTCTAACTTGTCTTTGGATTTGAATGTTTTATAAATGAGGCATTTTAGAAAAATATAAGTAGATTTTTTTTGGTTTTACTTATTTAACAAAATTCTAGACAAGTTATATAAAACAACATGGTTTTTATTTATAAAGTACTATAGTAAGTATTTATTATAAGTTGGGCACGTCAAGGTTTGCGGTTAAAAGAATCGCAGGTGTTGCTATCAATTTGAACTAAAGAGTATCAGACTAAAAGTTAGTCTCAAGTGAAATGAAAATACAAAATAAACAACAATCGCTTTAGAATCGTCCATTGACCAGACTTCAGTTCGAGGAACTATCGGCTCAGAAAGTAGTTTAGTAGCTTTTAGTATTGTAGGAAGTATTAACTTGAGGCAGTTTCACGGTTTTACCCGCTTAGCAGTATAGTGTAGAGGAAATCTAGCGTAAGACGGTTTCTAATCTTCCTCTCAATTATAGTGTCATTGTGTTTCAGTGGCGACACTCAACACCGTTTGTGGACAAGAGCGGGTTAATTTAAAATAATTGAAATATAACCATACAAGTTGCAATCGAACCCACAAACATTTCGTCTAAAGATGCTCCCCCTTTCCCAGTGCGCTTCGAAAACAGCAGACAACTGAACCACTTGATTTTATGAAAATATGTTTTTTATAGTTCTAGACACATTTTACATGAATGTGAACATATCAAATACAAATAATTTTATTCAAAATAAGAAGTTAAATGCTTCATTTTTTGAACTTCAAATAATTTACCAACAGTTCACTAAAGTTAATGCCTCCGACGAGGCAAACGAGGCGGGACCTATTTTTCAAATCAATTTTATACAAATACATTTATTTATATATTTAATTATCTGTGACAATGATACCTTTGAAACAGACCGGAGCGAGCATTTAATTTCGAAGGCGTGTTATCATTTATAAAATCATTAATTTGGTATTAACCTTTAACACAAAAACGTTTTTTCACATTTTTTTTTAAATCGTGATATAGAAAATTCTCTGACGTTTTCTGGGATCCTGTTGTAAAAGCGTACACAGCGTACATTGTCCCATAAAAGAATTGCGAATTCGATGCAACCGAGTTACAGGTGCACTAAGATTAAGCCTATTCATGGTGTTAATATTATGAACATCACTAACTTTGGCAAACTCATTAATGTGCTTTTAATATATATAACATTTTCAAAAATATATTGCGATGCAACTGTCAATATATTAATTTATTTAAACTTTTGCCTTAAGGAGTCTTTAGGACCTAAGTTATTTTGCACGAATAGCTCGCTTCTGCAGGACAAATATTGATTGAATACCGGCTGCATTACCCCAAAGTAAAATCCCATATTACACAATACTATGGAAATACCTGAAGTAAACAAGTCCAGCCGTTTTTACGTCAGTTAATGATCTAATTTTTTTACCGCCATAGCTGCTGAGCTAAGTCTATTCGCCAATCCATCAATATCGGGTTCCCACTGTAGTTTGGAGACTATGGTGATACCGAGAAATATCCGTAGAATCGACAGGATCTCCGAGTTCATCATTCAAGAGTACATCGGCATTAACAACTTTCAATTTAGGTGTTCTAAAAATCATACATTTAGTTTTTTTACGATACAATAGTAAGTTATTAACACTGAACCAATGTACTACTTTCGAGAGAGCATTGTTTACATCGTCATATTATTTGTCGTCTTTTTATTTTGAAAATCAATGAAGTCTCATCAGCAAACAATACTATCTCATGGTTCTTTGCAACTAGGTACGGTAAATCATTTATATACATTAAAAAGAGACCGGACCAATAGACCCTTGTGGGACCCCATGCTGATTGAACCAGGTAGATTACTTGCCATTCACATCAATCCTCTGAACTCGGTCAGCTAAATAAGAGGTCATAACTAGAACCTAGTGTCAAGGTATTCCGTTCCCCACCTTTCATCCGAATTTAACACCACGCTAAGTTTTGCGAGAGAAAATAAAATAATCAATGCCCTTATTGGGTATCGAATCCGCAAACATTACTTTCAAAACCACGTTGCGCGACGTCTAGTACAAAGATACTCCATTCATCATATTGTATATAAAAAAAGATTGACAACCTACCTTCATCCAAGTGGAATTAGATGGGCAGAGGCGAGCATTGAGGGCCACAGTCTGGTCCACATGTGGGGACAACGCGGCCGTCAAGTTAAGAACTGGGGCCCGTATGGTGGCGCCCTCGCGTGCGATGCCAAGGTCACTGCGGCGGGCGTAGCTCTCGATGAACATGGCCAAGTTGCCAGGATTCACGTGCCGATGGAAGTAAGTCCGGTACATTTGGGCCAAGTCCGGGTTGCGCTCCTCCGGGCACTACGCAAGAACTCTTGGTTGCTTTTATACTATATAACATCCAGCTATACTATGACTAGCAACATTCAATTGGCAATTAGCAGAAATGTATAAACAAAATGGTGTGCAGATAGCCATCATACAGCCAAGGGCGTCAATACAGAATCGATCATAAAAATACAATTTCTCACTTCAGCGCACGCCTTTTAATGAATTCATATTAAAAGTCCAATTAGTGTCATTTCACAATTCGCTTTCGCCGGATATTCGATAAAAAGATATGCGAGTATTATAAAATATACATATTGAGAAATCTTATTTCGAGTATCAAATAATATATGATAACACAATAGTGTCTAACAATGAAGCGCTATTTCAGTTTCCAATCAAATCTGCAGCCAAAAAAGCAATTTGCATCAGGTATGCATTCGCGGTGCACTCCCAACACTAGTGCACTAGTGTAGTACTGTATGTAAGTGTCGCAACGCGATTATATAAATATATCCAGTGATAAATAATAAAATTAATAGTATGCACCAATAATTCGCAATGCTAGCCTTAGAAAAGAGTTTGGAAATCTAGAAACTTAGAACTCAAAAATGATAAATTCGCTTTAGCCCAAATGTTATAAGTTAGAGATAGTAGATACTTACGCGTCCGAAATGGTACCACATCAAGTAATCAACGGCAGCGGGGGTCATCCCGCGGGAGCGCAGGGAGCGGGAGCTCATCTTATGTGAGGCCCACTCGATCCACCCGGATTGGGTGGACGAGCAGTTGATCAGGGTCAACGCATCCACCTGTCAGGAACAGAGAAACCCCAAATAAAAAAAAATCCAAAAATTTAAGAAAGCACAGCGTTGAGATTATCTAATACAAAAGTGGGACGAAAATTAGGAAACGGGGTGTCTCATTAGAATGCCTCTACTGACCTGGTATGTGAGGGTAACAGCGTGAAGCTTCTTATAAGTTAATTTAGATTTTGGTCATAATTTGGTAAATTTATAGTTTGGTTTGTTTCGTTTTATCCATTATTATTACTTGTTACTTTATTATACTACAAAGTCATGGTCCGTATCTTTTGTTATCATATCATAGGTTCTTAAGAGACTCCAGTCATTCTTTTAAATTGCTAACTTAATTATAATTGTGTAATCTAAAATTTCATGAATAAATAAAATCAAGATAATATATAATAAATAAAATTATCTTAACTATTTTATCGCCACATAATTGATAAAAAATTATAATTAATTTCAAATCTAAAATCTCAATCTCAATTCCAAATACGTACAGGGAATACGTACTGACAGCCTATCCCGAAATTCATAGGCTGCTTGTTGTGCTGGTGGTAATGACGTCCCTACCCGTATTAAAGTTTTTAATGATCTACGTTGTTTTGGAGATCGAGGTTTTCCAACTTCTCAAGCATTCCATCCTGCAGCATTATTCGTGTGCACTTAGCGATGACTACGATGGGGTCATTTGCTGGATGTGTTTAATTTGAAGTAGCCTTCTCGTCTGGAAAGGCTCAAAAAGCCAATTGTAGCATTGTACGCCGCCATATAACTATTTTATATTGCCTCTGATGGTCTGGGCGATATCATTGTAATATTTAGCGGCTTCTGCTACTTTAAGCTTTTCATTCAGGATCTTATAATAAATATCTTCCCTGGAAGGCAAGCATTATTTCATCAAGAGCTTCACTTGTTTTAGAATGCGTTTCTGTAATGGCCCGATATTGGTACTGCTAGCTCAGGTGGATTTATCCGGATTTAACGCCGGCCGGTCTCTAATAAGAGGTTTTTTTACAGTTTTCCTCGTGGACTCCTCTACTGGTGCAGCCTGTTTGTTGTGTGTTTTTTTCTTACAAAGATTTCAAGTAGTTAAATATTTCTACGGAGGAGGTAAAAGCAAGTCAAGCAAGTATTCATTTTATGCTGGATCTGTTTACATACATGATATGTACCTTTTATCCAACTATCCAACATAAAAAGAATTCCGATTCGAGCCAATAGTTTATTACATTGTTAAATGCCCCTAATAACAATATCTAATATAATATTTTCCATGTACAGGTACTAATATTTTCCATGAAACCAATGAGTATATTGTTTTCTTTGAAACGATTTTACAATTTTATTGGAATTTTGAAAATGCAACCCTAAGCTTCTAATAATCTTCACATTATATATTAAAATAGGAACGTAAATCAGTGTAGGTACTTATTAAACAAACAATTGACAAATTTAAGCTTGCGAAGCCGCGAGCTAGTCGCTAGTCTATAATAAACCTAAACTACGTTCAACTTCACCGCCAACACCTACGACTCGATTTCGTGAATGAGGCGTGTGCGATACGATTGATAGGTTAGTGTCTGCGAGCGTCGTTCTTGACAATAGCGTTTTATTTAACAGCGATAATATTTATTTATTTATTTTTATTAGGGAAACAAACAGAACATAAAATTCACAAACATTACACAATTTAAAATAATACACATTCCAATCAAGTTTCCACATAAAAAATTACAGATAACTGACAATAATAACATATGATAAAATTAAAATTTATCAGATAAAAAAACATGATAAAATATACTATTAAAAATAAAAAATTAAATTAAATCAATTTAAAAATAAATAATAATTAATTAAAAAAAACAATTCAATTAAAAAAAATGTAAATAAATTAAAATAAATTAAATTAAAAAAGAATTAAATTAAATTTTAAAAAAGATTAAATTTAAATAAAAATACTGTAAATTAATCACAATTAAAACAATAGTTTCTTAGGTTTAAACAAAAAAAACATAAGTTTCTTTTTAAAATCATTAACATCATTGTTTATAAAAATATTAATACTGGCAAACAACTTATTATAACTGGTGCAGACTCTATTGACAAAGATATTTTGTGCATGCTGCCTTCTATTAATGGGCGTATTAAATAGTATAGGATTACGCATAACTCTTCGCGGGCATCTGAAATTAATGCAACTTAAAAGGAATGGGGAGTTCATATGATTTTGGATTATTTTGAATAATAAAAGTTGGTCTCTGATTAATCTTCTATCGGCGAGTGATAATACTTTAAGGCAATCAGTAGACTCATTTAAGGTTTGTTTTTTAAAATGTATAAGTTTATTGAATTTATTTTGAACAGCTTCTAACCGGTTAATATATGTTTTATAGTGTGGGCTCCAAACAGTAGAACCGTATTCAAGAATAGGTCTAACAAAAGAATTGTACAAAAGGATCACAGTGCTTGTTTTTTTAAAATCTCTGTTTTTTTAAAATTCTAAAGATAAAGCCAAACATACGATATGCTTTAGCTATCGTTCTGTTGATATGTAAATTAAAAGTAAGTTTATTGTCTAGATGTATACCCAGGTCTCTAACCTCAGACACTCGAATTATCTCAGTACCGTCAAGACGATATTCAAATGCAAAAGGATAGCGTTTACGAGTGAAAGAGATGACAATATTATTATTTATTATACGAAAACTCCTGACGATGTAAGTAGTAAAGGAAATACAGGCATATTTTAGTTGGCAGTAGTTTGTAAGTTTACTTCAGCTCGGTGCCAAGCCTCTTCGGGTTAACGAGCACATTTTATTTGATCAAATATTCGTCATTCAAAAGGCCTTTATGTGATAATTAATTTTCTATTATATTTTATTGTAGGCAAAGAGACCTTGGTGTTGGGAATCGAATCAACAGCCGTCGCTGTTGTAGTTGCTGTGCTACGTTGGCCTCAACTGATATAGATTATCAGTTGAGGCCAACGACAAAGTTCTAAGTTATGTATTTGAGTTTTCCCTAAAGAGACGATAACCTTTTTTTTCATTAATTAGGCAAAACAAATCGCTAGTATGTTAATCAACGGATATTATGAATATATCAAACCAGTGTTACTTGGTTGCGGCGGGTTGCTGCTTCCTGAATGCGGTGACTACTAATTTATAACAGCAATAAATATAGGACTTTCGAGTTTCAAGAATGAGTGATAGATGAAAGAGTGATAATATAAAGTGAACGATAGATAGTGTTTCCAATAAAAAAAATGTTATTATTTGCAGTAGCACCTTGAGTAGATACATATATTAAGTTCGCATTCTAATTTAATACAACTGGTTATACACTGGATGTTCCACGCTACTGACTTCAATACATTCCGGAATCGGAGATGTGCTCCAACACAGTGTCTATCTGTCTGTTTGACCAATAACTATAAGCTACGACCGAAGTGTAGTGTGTACACACTACGCACTACAGCGCGATAGAACAAGCAATTACGATATTGACGGCGATAGTTAGATACAATAACTGTATCAACTGACCGACTCAATTGTTAGTTCAGTCTACCTGTCATCACAGATTGGTGTTAATTATTCGAAATCTATAACCGAATCTCACCCCCCATATAGCAGGGTAGGTACAGGGAACCTAGTGTTAAGAGTTAAGACACTCAGTTTCCCACGCATTTCCCAATTTTTCGAAACATTTTGTGATGAGTGGCGGAACTTAACGATACGTTTTTTTTTATTTCAAAGAGGAAAAATTTTCATGAGAAAGAGAGAGTTCATGTAACAGATTACTAGTAGAGTAAAGATAGAACTTACACCCACAGCGATCACAGTCAGGCGTCCACTGCGCCACGATAGTTAAAGGCTAAATGAAACATTTTGTTAGACACCGTACCTTCTCCGGGTTGCTGAGAGCGAATCTAGCGAGGATGTTGGCTCCGACGCCGACACCGAAACCAATAAAGTTCTTGATACCGAAGTGTACCAACACGAAGTTCAACTGGTTGGCCAACTCGTCCATGTTGGGGTAAACGTAGCTGTAACAAAATCATGTTTTTAGTATTGAGTTTCTTTAAAATATAACATGGTAGATAAAGGGAAAGTAGTGTTACAACACTCTATTCTCCATTAAATTATGTATGGACTAAGTACACTACAGTAAAGTAATCGAAAGGAATGGTAACATTCGATCTTTCGCCTTCAAATTTATTCTTTAAAACGTCATATTTACTTTTTTAAATTTGAAATACATCGTATTAAATCCTTTTCGTCCTAACAAAAAGGTCATAAATTTAAAATATGTTATTTAATTTAATTACTATCATGCACATGAAAAACAAGTAAGTTTATCGTCTCGAAGAGCTTTTATGGGCAAAGAAAGATACTTCTAAGTGATACTTGGAGGCTGGGGGACGCCCCGGCTGACTCGCTTTGTCCAAAGAGAGACTCTGGCAAAGTGTTGCTGCTTATCTTTAATATCGCGCGGTCAAATACAAATACTACAAGTCACATACGAACCCGAAGTAACTCTTACCGTAGGCACAATGGGTTACATGTGCAGCATGTTCTCGATAAATGGTTTACTTAACACAAAAATATTTTTTTGATTGGAATAAGTTATTCCTGAGCGTAGCGTTTAAGTAGGGACTCTTTAGCTTTATCATATATTATGAATAATAATATAGGGTAGACAGAGAGAGCCTAGTGTTAAGACACTCCGTTGTCCCATATATATAATCCAAAGAACAGATGCATATAAAATAAATGCGGAGGTGGCCTTATTGCTTCAAACAATCTCTTACTAATAACCTTTAGTAAATGTCCATCATTTAAAAAAGGGGAATGACGTTTCGGTGTCCATTTCGACAGTCGTCAACACGCCACGCTATAGTAAATCTGTATCCATTGACTCCTACACACACACACACACACACGCGGTAGCAGCTACAGTTGCGTAACACTGCGCCACTCGCCGCTCCGCCGTACCTATCGGAGTACCTGCGCGAACTGAGCACGCTTTATTTGTTGCTTACAATAAACTATTACTATCGATTTTTACTACTTACAAGAAATTATAAACAAGTTAGGAAATCTAATTATTTCTATTATGAATAAAAATATAATTATAAATTTTGTATATTATTATATAACATTTAAAGGTAAATAAATGAAAGGACTTAAAACGCAATGTCTCGAAAATAAGATGGTTCGTGGGTGACAGAGTTTCTTAACACTATTATCTCTCTGCCCACCCTGCTATAAGCGGGATACAGCGTGAAGCTAATAATAAGTAATATTAATGATAATAAACTTTTGACGTAACAGTTCAAAGCGACAACTCGCGATATAGCGCTGGCTTATTGCCTGAAGTGGTAAAAGTGGTAAAGCACGTCTCAAGAGATTACAGAGCTTCAGTAGAGATTGGTTTAAACTACTTTACATTTATATAGAATTAATCGTGGGCGCATGCCGCTGGGATTAACAAACTATCTTTTTGATAAATTCTAATTTATATAGTCGTTAATATATAATTATATGTATATATAAATATTTGATATAAGTTTCGATTTGCCTCCCGCATACCGCAGAGTAGGCAATAATCATATAAGTGTTTAGACACGTCCCGTGACGTCCCGAGTGAAGGAATTTAACAATGCGTTTTTTCATCAGAGCGATTAAATGATAATATTTATTCCTCCGAGTCAGAATCGAACCAACAACAATGAAGTACGAAGTGTTTTAACACTAGACTCTCTCCGCATACTCTGCTACATTTTGCATTACATAACAAAAATGTTACAAATAATAATAATAATAACAAATAATAATAATAGTAATAATATCGTTCCCTATACCTATCCTGGTAAATAATATAAAAATCTAAACAGCAACAATAATTGAATAGGGGTATATAACAACGAGTGTAGTAGTGGGTTCCCGCCGCCGTCCCGAAGCACGCTATCGAGCGGTTGCGTAACACTGCGGCACCGACACGGCCGCGCTCCGCCGGCGGCCCCACGGCACACTCCACTAGCGCTGACTAGACGAGAGACCGTAGGTTCAAAGTCAAATAAATTTATTTAAAACAATTTACCAACTGTTCACTTAAATACCTCGGACTTAAGAAGAACCGACGCAGAAATCTTAGAGGGACTTTTTTAGTGACAATCCTACCTCTGAAATAGGCCGGAATTTTTTTTAAATTACTCTGGCTTGTTTAGTCTGGTAGGACTAAATGCGTCAAAGTGAAAAACAAAATGTTTGAACACTACGTTTCCACGGTGTACCTACGTTCCGATATATGCGTAGTAAGTAACACAAACTTAGCTAAAATTGTCTTTTTTTCAACTATACTATAAAAATAACTAAGGGAACCACAGCAAATACTCAAAACGATTGTACCAAAAATCGATTTTACGCGAAGTCATTATGCTTAATGCACTGTAGCAAAATACTACATAAATAACGTTGCCGGATTTGAAGTACTTTATGAAGCCATACTTTTGTTTAGTACGAGAAAAATTGAATTAATCACGAAATATGACAAGAATATCTTGTTCAGCTCATCTGTGTTCAGCTCCTATAGATATATGCTGCATCCTGCGTTTAGCAGGGTAGGGCAGGCAGGTGAAACCTGGTGTTAAAACTCCTTTCCCCATTCACCGTCCAATTTTCGGGGCATTGCGTGTTAAGTGGTACTAGTGGTAGTGGTACCGCCTGTCTTGTTACAAGAGCGAGGAATTGAATATAATTAATTAATCCTCGAGTGGGAATCGAACCCACAACTGTCGCGGTGACAATCACACTCTGTGCCGCATATTCGAACGTTAAATTTCAGGTATCGGCTCGTGAAGTTTGCAAGATGTATATCGCGAATATTTATATTTGGTACAATCATTTACATTAAAAATATCGTTAATAGTAATTATTTCTTAATACCAGAGGTTATTCACTCGACGACTGTAACTTCGGTTCAGGATTCGGAAGATTAGTAATTTAATGACGTATTAATATATTTTGTGCGCGTCCCCTCCAGAACGGGATATAAAGAAATTACACGAGCGGAATACTAGTTTAATAATAAACAACTTTTTTATTCTATATTATATTATAATAATAAAAATACACCTTTTTTCCTCATAAAAGGAGTAAGGTAGGGTTCCCCACTTTTGGCCAAATTTTCCAAACAATGTGTATATAGTGGCGGAACTCAACGCCATGTGTATACCAGAACAGGAAAAAGTAACCCACAACCATTGACTTGTGGGTAGACGATTTCCAACTGCGCCATGACGCCCTGAATAAATTACATTATTTTGTAAAATGTATTGTAATGATTTATATTATTTAGGTTACGTAAAGGTATATCTTACATTAATTACGCGGACGGAGGAGTATGTGGTTTGGCTCACCTATAGTTTATGTAGAGAAATGCATTTTTTTTAAATAAAATGTTATTATGTTAAACATGGTTTGGTTTGGTTCTTTAATTATGACGTTTCGAGCGTGCCAGTTGAGCACATATCACTTCGCCAACGTCACGTTGTATGGAGAAGACACGTAGGAAGTTGTAATATGTTAAATATATTAAACTCTTTTGTATAAAATGACATACAATTCGTGCGCGTGTGTGTATGCGTCAACTCTTTTTCTATAGTCTAATTATTTTGGCATGAGATAAAATGTAAACAAAGAAATACCGTTTCCAAAACTTTTATGTAACTTTTTTTTAATTTGGTCCAGGTTTACTCATGTTTTCAAATATAAAAAAAAATATAACAAAAATAAAACAATCAGAAAACAACTTTACACTTAAACTTTAAATAAAATAAGAAACTTAATAATAAAAAAACAACAAAAGTAGCAACAGAATCACAACAGCACTGTCTTATGAACAGGTTGACCGATAGTAAAATGGCGGTTATAATCTGACCGGTGACAAAGCATCACATTTTTATGTAAAATTTTAATGTCCGTACTACTTGTGCTTTATAAGAATTTATTACAGTAGTTTATTTTTATTATATTAAAAATCGTCTCAAGGTTGAGAACAAGTTAACTTATAGATGTTTTACATGTCAAATATTTAAAAAATATTATTATAAATTATTATTATAAACTAAGAAAATAATTTATGATATCGTAAAATGGGGCGAATAGAAAAATGTATAGATTTAGAATTTGTTTTTTATAATGTTCCTGGCTTTAAATATGAAAACAATCTTGTAAAGAAATTTATAAAATTACACATGTACAATGTGCTTTTTAATAAAGTTGAAAAATATAACTCCAAAAATCATTTCATAATCGATAAAATCGATAAATTTAAATCATAATTATTATTAACTAATAAGTTCTATAGATATCGTTCAATAATATTATTTACATCTATAAATGCATAGATATATTTTTTTACTTAATATGCTATATTAAGTTCCATCAATCAAGACTTATAAAATAATATTGTTTTGATTTGTTTACCTTTTATCTTATGGCATCGTGAACAGGTTATAGTATATATATATCTTGTACATAGAAAAATAGATCATAGTGATGCGAACACCAAAATGTCTCTTTTCCGCTATATATATATATATATATATATACAGTGGAAGCTAATCAAACATCAACACGGCCACGCGTGTCGCGGGCGCGGCGCCGGCCCGTCGCGCGTCGCGCCGGTGCCCTATTATTGCAGTTTGTTCACCTACCCTCGGCCCGAGTGGAACAGTTCGATGGCATCACATTATGTCAGTTATGTCAACAATCGTCCCCGTCCTCACTGTCGTCCCCGTCGTCGCTACTGATCGTACCAAAAGGATTGTAACTTTCCTCGTCTTGGCGCAGTGGCACAAACGTGTGTCTGTACACGCTATGGTTGTAGATGCGATTCCCACTCGAGGGAATACATTATTTAATATTTTCATCCCGTATCCCGCTTTGGTAACATAGCAACGCGCAGCGTTTTATCCGCCAATGAACACTACAATGATAATCTCAAAAATTGGCGGAAAGTGAAACTGAGTGTCTTAACCTAATGCTCACTTTGCCCATATCGCTACGCGTGTATAAGTGTGAAGCTGTATGAATAAGTCGTCGTGGTGTAGCAACACTCGCCTGACTGTAAAATTATTGAGGTATATGGGGAAGGAAGAGAACATAACTTCCTCTGATTGATAACACAGTTTTTAAACAGTATAGGTTTTATTTAAATGTGAATTTACATAGATATTGCAATTTAAAAAAATCAGAAATACAATGAACTCGTACCAATATAATTCTACGTTCCCTGAAACTGACACATGCAACAACAAAAAGTTCACGCGGTAGCTTTTTTTTTTTTTAGAATGTTTGTATTTTAATTTCCGTATATTTTATTAATTTTGAATTTTACGGGCGAAACAATGGAAATGTAAATATAAATAAATATTTCATTTCTTCGAGTGCGGATTGAACCCACCACCAGTCGCTTTTACAGTCACAACTTTTGCTCCTGCGTTCCGATTGGAATAAAAAAAAAGATGTTTATATATAAAACTTAATAAAATAATATTGCTAGTGAAGTATGAAAACTAAGAATTATACTGAAAATATCCTGATTACGGCTGCTGCAAAACAAGAGGTTTTCAGTATCTGTAAGAGATCTTTTATGTTTTTCGTTTATGCATATATATTTTTAGTTTGTTTTTTGTTGTACATAAATAAATGAATAAAATATAGTGCCCCGCTCGTGACGTCCCTCCTGGGTTACATAATTAACGCTGTCACCACACCAACTTTATACAAAAATATAAATTGTCAAACAGATGGTAGTGTGTGTTATATTTATTTAACTAATTTAATGTTATATGCATTAATTTAATAAAATTCTACCATTTTTAAACATTTTTAAAGCGTTATTCCACACTTAGGAATTTTTAAACATTTTTAAAGCGTTATTCCACACTTAGGAAAGAAAAATACTTATTTAGAAAACGTATAAAAATTTGAACGCAGCGGGAGGCGCGGGTTCGAGTCCCGCTGCGTTCAAATTTTTGTACGTTTTCTAAATAAGTATTCTAAATAAGTATTTAAAATTCTACCATTCTATATCTTCCCTTTACAAACTACAACTGTGCCAACATGTTCCCCCGCTCGCACAACTTCCTAAGCAAACAAAAAAACAAAAAAAATATTTGTAAAAACAAAAACCCCGACTGCATCAAACTAAAAAGAAAATAAACAAGCCCAATAGTTTATTATGATTAACAGTCGGGACCTCTTTAAATTATACGGGGTTCCTGGTAAAGATTTTATTGATTGAAGAATTACTTATAGGTCCCGACTGTTAATCATAATAAACTATTGGGCTTGTTTATTTTCTTTTTAGTTTGATGCAATCGGGGTTTTTGTTTTTACAAATATTTTTTTATTTTTCATTTTTTTGTTACAATTTATTATGATAATGATAATTATGATATACCTTTTTGAAATCCTGAAATTAAGCTCTTGAATTTGATACCCATATTGTAGTATTCGGAACGAAAAATTTTTTTTACACTAAATCCAATGGCGTACCACAGCCGCCATAATTATTTTTTATTAACGTCACCTATCTAAGAACACTTGGGCTGCTAATACGAATCTAACGATACCTCAAATATGTAAATCCGTTCAGCGGTTCTGGAGATACGAGGTAATAAAGAATATTACATACATACAAGATACGCGCGAAAAACATAACCCTTCCTTAGCAGTCGGGAAAAATATACATAAGTGTACAAAGTTTTTGCTTCATGTATTAATATATAAATGTCCGTTTTGATGGGTAATCATTAAATTACAAATCTAACTATAAACGTAAGGTAGACGAAGTTACCTAATTAAATTACAGTGCGGTCGACGAGTCGTGGCCGCTGTAAAGGACCCTTTTGCGGACGTTTGCGCATTGTACACTCGGGAAGAAAATAATTAAATTTAAAAAAAAATCCTAATATCAAATCTACAGCCATCTTTAGCCGTACTATATCCGATTAGTTCAGTCCAGACTAAAGTGACTACACCAGGGAACATTGACCAGGGGCGCCGCGAGGACCCTCGTGTAGTAGACCTGTACTACCTGTACGGGAGTAGCAATTAATTATTCTGATCGACGGAACTCGGTCGAGGCGAGCGTCGGCTCCGGTGGGTTTTGTAAGTTATTGTTTTATTTAAATGTGAATTTGAAGTTCGATTCTCGTTTGGTTCATTTTTATTTATATTTTTATTTATAAGTATCGATTTAATCTGTACTTTACGTTTAATTTATTATCATGGTAAAATTAATGACAAAGGTCAATTTCTCCTTCGGAAATGAATTGAATTCAAATAATATGTTCTTTCATCATAATAAACGAAATATTATTTTTGAATTTTTTTAACCTTGTTCATTGTATTTTTTTCGTGCGATTTATGCGCAGTTTTAGAGAGTAAGACTTGCTCTAAACGCCATGATAATTTGGAGTCCCTAAAACAATCCATACATTTGGCAGTGAATAATTTTCTGATATTGATAGACCTCAACGTTTAAAGACTGTATTGTAGTTAATAGGGACCACTTCGAATAAGCTTTATATTCTTTTAAATGATTATATTTTAACGTATCAAGCTAACGTACTGTAATAGTAATAAATGTTACGTACAATAAAAAAAAATGTTTGTAGCAATATTTATGGCATAACTAAGAGTATTACAAATGAATCAAGCAGCAAAGACTACCTCTTAGCCTTAAAATTGTAAAAAGCCCCTTGTCTAGCACGCGGCGGAGGGCTCTCTCGCTCTGTCTGTAGTTCTGTACGTGAGGAGCAATTAATTATTGCGATCGACGGCGTTTATTGGCCGGCGACGGCGGCGGCGACGTCTGCTATTAACCGGTCACTCTTGATGTCTTTCTATTGCTTACATTTTTGATGCTGCTTAATCTTTCATTTATCGGAAACAATTAAATATCTTAAAATATAAAATGTTCCAAAGTGGAAATTGGATCATTGCGTTATATTTTTTTCTTTACGGTGTATCTGGCATAAAGCAGTATATTAACAGATGAGATACCAAGACACTCCGCTATCCGCTTTGAATGCTTTGAAGATAGGTTTTCAATTAGAAAAACATCTTATTATCAAAATAGATTGCTATTTCATTCAATCATTTTAAAGACACCAGATTAAGTACGTATAAGGCACGTGGTGATTGTTGATTTAATCCTTGTTTATTTATTTTCATTATACGTTCTAAATAAATAAAATATCTATGTAGTTGTATCATTACTTTGTTGCATATACAGGAACCCTCCTGTAAGCAAGGGGAACCTAGTGTCAAGATATTTGGTTCTAAGCGTTGAACCCAAATTCAAGACATTTCAGGTATATTGAATGGCATAATTCAACACCGAACTGTCTCCCCGATTGGGGAATTGAAAACAATAACCACGATGGCCTGAACCAAAGTTGAAGACTGCAATAATCGAGGACATATAGAAAGACAAAACGTACATTTATAAAATTATTATGAGGCTATTTTATAATATAATATTTAAAATATTATATTTTAAATGTTATGTTAATATTCAATTATTATACAGGGACAAACAAAAACCAGAATATACTCTATAAATAGAAAGCTTTGCTGAATTAAGTGGAAACATGATTAAGTGCTATGCATTTGAAAGTTAATCATTCATTTTAAATTCTCTTTTGAACTAGAACATTTAATTTCAATGAATTTTATTTTGTTTCTTTTTTGAAATTTTAGCATCAAGATTTTTTCTGTTCTGCAGTAGGGCAGGCAGAGAGTACACTGGAGTCTGGAGTTAAGACACTCTATTCTCCTAACACCGCCTGATTTTAGAGACGGGGAGAGTGGTGGTACTCGATATCACGTTTTGTCTACTGGAGTCCCCGCTCCAGTAGAAAATAATTTAAATATTTTTTCATTTCTTCGAATGAGATCGAACCGGAGGTCGTAGTTGACACTGCGCCTCAACGAAGTTACAATCTTTGTGTTTTATTATATTTACAACACCAAGAGCCAGCTTCATCGGTTACGAATAAAATACACACAAACAGAGCTCGCTATAACTCACCTAGTAGTTAACGGAACGGTAACAGTTACAGTTACCCGTTACTACTACGTTAATTATCGGAGTTTGAAAAGATTTTTTTAAATTTAAAATTAACCAAACAAAGGAATAAAATTGTTCTTGAAAATATTAAATAGCTATTTTTTATATTTTCCAGTATAAATTTGTCATTAAAGAATGAACATAGTAGTAACAATTGTAAAGTGTAAGTGTATGTTTGTAGTGACACCAATATTTTGAACTGTAATTTACTACTTTTGACTGCAATCTATGCAAAACTCGGATTTATGCACTAAAACTCTCAGACAACGACTATATCAGTCCAGATCATATAAATCGGCTGATAATTTAAGCGACAATTTCTCTTCTAGATATTGCTGTTAGAGATATGTTAAACCAAAAATTATAGCTTGTCTGGCAGATACCATGCCCAGAGGTGAAACTTACCACATGTCCTAGAAATGAAAAAAAAATTAAAACCGTTTAGGTGCGAGACGCAATCGCGCTACCTCTAGGACTCTGCACCAATGTCATCAACTCCCTATCTAACTAGTTAGTAGCGTCACTCGAGCCGTCGAAATGAATGCGAATAGAACAACCCTGACGCTTGTTGTCAATTGAGTAAACGGCGGACGCGGCTGAGACGACGCGGTCTTACAGAACATTGGTAACCCGTTAATACATAATATGGGATTGTAGTACAATTAAAATATTTTTTATTGGCGTCTTTAGTAGATATTTAAATAAAATAACTCCATTGTATAAAAAAGCTACTATAATTTATGAGTCGGGCCGTCGTGGCGCAGTGGGTCAGCTGTATTTGTGAGTCCCATCCTCACTCTGTGTAATGGCGCCGATTCCCCCATTCAATAAGTAGTGACTCACATTCGGGCGGATAGGGTATAACGGTGTATCTTAACACTTGTCTTGTCTCTGCCCACCTCGCTATGTATGTGGGATATCCGGATATAAGCGTGAAATTAAACGTATAACTCAAATATAGAATTCTTACTAGGTAGTATCTAATGTAGACTGAATGCTGTGAGTCGTCCACTGTATAGTTCCTCATTTATTCATTCATCTTATATGTTCTATATTATCAATACAAATAAAACTAACACGTTAGTGAGTGGCTTATAGACCACGTACAGATGAGACTACTTGGAAGCTTGAAATTCACCATGTAACTAATTTACCGTCAGGGGGAGAAGGGGGGCACTAAGACAGGATTAGAAACATATTGTAGGCCACATTGCGCGCAAACTAACAACGTAAGAGTCATTAATGAATTAGTATCTTTAATAAAGTCTTCGATGTAAGATTGTCAACACAACCTTTCACTAAAACAAAAGGGAGTGCTATTACAAAATGTATTACTTTACACGAAAGAAACTTCCTTTGTCCATGAAAACGAGAAAATGGGAAAAGTTTCGACAACTGCATCGCGGTGGGACGATTTAAAATCCCTTCGGTGTCAGTAAATAGCTTACTGACATCGTTTATTCATTATTGGCCTCACGCACCTCCCTTAACAAAGTAGGGACAGGCAGAGAGAATCTAAAACAATCCAGTCTCCATTTGAGAAAAAATTAAGAAACAACCAGTATAGACCAGTAAAGAGTCTATAAAATCGACGGCTGTGGGTTTGATTCCTACTCGGGGGATAAATTATTTATATTATTTCATTATTTTCGCTTTGATGACGAAACAAAGCGTGGCGTTGAGTTCCGCCACTCAACACACAATATCTCCAAAATTAGGTCATACATTGGGAACGGTCTTATTACTAGTTCCCTTTGCTTACTCTATGCGGTATATAACGTGGAGTTAAAAAATACACTATTATAAAATTGAAACGTTTCCCTCAATGGGTATTGAACCCTCAACTATCACAAGTATATTTAAATACTTCCACAACTGAACTGCCGTACGATAGTGTTACAGTATTAATTATTCAGGTACATTTGAATATTTATATAGGGCGGTCGCCGCCCGCCCTCAGCCGTCGTTGCGTGTGTTTTGTAACACTTTAACACTTACATTTTATAAATTATTTTTAAAAATGTTATAAAAGTACATTTTTTAATATTTATCGTCGACTATAATAAAGTATATGAGTTGTGGCGCAGTGGAACAGCATCTGATTGTGTGTTCGATCCGCTTTCCGGTAAATAGTTATACTTAAATTGTTTTCATTTCTCCGATCTCGTAGAAAGAACGCGGCGTCGAGTTCCGTCACTCAAAAGGCCTGAAAGAGAGACTTTTATACTAGATTCACTCTACCTACGATGCTATGCGAGAAAAAACGTGTAGTTGCTTTTTGTAATGTATCTATAAGAAATTTACATATAAGTACATTAGTTGTTTCGTTAAACAAAGCACGAAATGGAAAAAAAGTTATGCATCATGACTATCCACTCGTCGTATAGCGATCCAAAACTAAACTTGCACGGAAAAAAAGATTTCAATATTTTTATACGAGTAATCTATTTTGATATACGTATATAAAACTGTTCCGTTACTGGACGACTGACGGACGAGGCACAGACACTTGCCAAGTAGCGACTAGCGTTAACGGTAAGCGTGACGGTAGGGGAGTACTAAGTGAACATGTGCTTTGATTGCTAGTACCCAACCATATAGAGACGTCTCGTTTCCCCCAGTCCTCCTCCATGTTGTACATCAAAACCAGGCGCCGCAATACCAATAAATCTTTGATCTTTACAAGTTGTATGTCTATAAACCCGGCTTATTGATAATAATTGCTTATTGCTATCATTTAAACGGTCAGCTAATAAAAATGGCCATACGACGTCACTCAACAGTTCCAAACTCGCGAGAAGAGGACGAGGCGAGCGGAGGACGGAGTGTTTTTACACTATTTTCTTAAAATTGCATGTCCCGCATGGTTATAAGTTACTCAATAAGTCTGGATTGAAAAAGTACAAAGCAAATTCATTTAAATAGTTGATAAAATTAAATAACCCAATAAGGGTAGGTTATCTATTTTAAAATCACTAATTTATTTACTTTTTTCTTGGTAAGCATTGCATATTGAGTGGCGCTAATCAACGCCTCGCATTGAGTCGCTACTAGAGCGAAGAAATGAAAATATGAAATATTTCATTTTCTCGAGCGGGGATCGAACCCACAACTTGCTTCAGTCAATGCGTCACACGTCACAAAATATAAGATATATTATAATTCTGTAAATATTTCCAAAAATCGCACATTAATATCACCACAGTAAACTAAGTCTATTGTTTGTTCAATCGAGTGACGCGATGTCGGTCGCTCGCTTGTAATCACATCACGTTTGCAAAACGCTGAAAAATAAAAAATAAAAGTAAACAAATTAATTGTGAAACAACATTTTTGAGGCCAACTTTTATACGCTATGTTGTGCTTGTGGTTGTGACTATTTTAGATTTGTTATATTTTACTACAAACTTTGTGTCTCCGGTGTCATCAAAGTAAGAGAACGTATCTCTCTGCCCATCGCGCTGTAGGACGGAAAAGCGTCAAGCTAAAAAAAGAAAGTAAGTGGAAGTGGATATATTTAAAAATATGGAATCTGATAAATATTTAAAACGCCATATTGGGCTGTCTTTCCATCTTTGAGAAAGTGGAACAAGATCGACATATTAGTAGCTAGGACATTGCTGAAGAACTGGGTGTTGACTATAAAACAGTTTTACGTCATTTACGAAGGTCTGGGTACCAGAAACAACTTGACATTTGGGTACCACATGATCTCACTGAGAGAAACCTAATGTAACGTGTTTCCATTTGTGATTCTTTGTTGAAACGTAACAATTCCGAATCATTTCTTAAACAGTTGATAACGGGTGATGAAAAATTGATGACTTACGATAAGAATGTGCGAAAAAGATCATGGTCGAAGCACGGACAAACCCCACAGACCATGAAAAAGCCCGGCCTGACTCGGAACAAGCGTAGTGTTATACCATGACAACGCCAGACCGCACTCATCTATAGCCGCAGCGCAGCAAAAATTGAGAGAGCTTGGCTGGGATGTGTTGGTGCATCCTCCGTAAAGCCCTGACCTTGCTCCATCAGATTTCCACCTGTTTCGGTCATTGCAAAACCCTTTAGGAAGCATAAAGCTAACCTCAAAAGAACACTGTGAACACTACCTGTCAGATTTTTTTAATTAAAAACGTCAACATTTCTACAGAAATGGGATCATGGCACTACCCATAAGATAGCAACAAGTCATCGATGAATATTATAAATATGTAAAAAAATATGCCTAATTAAATATTTTCCTTTGTATGAACAATATGAAAATACTTTTGCTCCAACCTTATAAATTTAACTTGGGAAATCTGATTATATACAGAAAAACACCGGGACAGGTGATATCATTGAAAAGTTGGTAAGAATGAAAAAATAAGCGTTGCATTACTTATATGTAATTGTGATAAATATATTATAAAGCTGTTAAACGTGACGGTTGTGGGTTCGATTCTTTCTAGAGGAAATCAATGATTGTCACTTGATATCTTCATTTCTGCGCTCTGATAACAAACTAAAGCATAATTTTTTTATTTTCTATTGGAAATAATATGAATGTATCATCGTGGTGTGTGGATTGGTGTATGTAAACCTTTTGGATTGATTTGCTTTTTTCCACTCGATTTCATGTTAGAAATTAAAACATTAAATGAAAAATATCAAAATGTAATTTAATAACTTAAATTAACTTCACGCTTTATCCTTAGCGGGATAGTTAGAGAGAACGGAGCGCCAAACGCTACAGTCTCTATGTACTTCTTTCGCCTCGTCCACTGTCATCAACCTCTTCATACAAGTCCTCCGGGGAGTCCTAATGCTTTTTACATGACCTTCCTCCAGTATCTTTGATACTGTGTTTTCGAAGATCAACCGAGGTCTCCCCCTATCTCTCTTACCACTCACTGTTCTATCATAAATCTTTTTTTCCATTCTTTCATCACTCATTTATTCGACGTGCTCAAACCAGCTGAGCACGTTCTTCTTCATTTTCACCGTGATATCTTCGCTAGTACCTGCCAAATGCGCAGCTTTGCTGACGTTTCGCCGTCTTATCAATGCAGCTAAGGCTTTGTTAACCCTGTTACCGTATCTGCCATCTCTACTGAATATACTTCCCAAATATACCACTTCATTCACTTGGTCTAATAATTTAAAAATTTCTTTTCTTTTTTAGCTTCACGCTGTGTCCAGCATATAGCGTGGTAGATAGAGAGAATCTAGTTAAGACACTCCGTTCCTCACGTACCGCTTAAATTTGGAGAAATTGCGTGTTTAGTGATGGAGCTCAACACCAACCTTTGTTGTCTCTCGTTACTAGGACGAGGAAATGTAAAAAATACCGACTGGAAATCGAATCAACAACCGTCGCGTATACGGTTAAACTCTATACAGTTGCACCACGATCGTATTTCCTTTCAACTAGTCTGAGTAAACGGATTGTTGTACATTTATTTCAGCTTTCCTGAGTAAAATCCGAGCCAATATAACAATGGCTTGGGTCAAAGAGGATCAAAGTTGCATTCATTCAGTTACCAATCACTTCAGGTTTCCTAGGTCTTCTAAGGCTACAATCCAGGGGTTTACAAGTAAAATGAAAATTTATTTAAGTATAGAAATTTATTTTTAAGGTTTCTGTATATCAAAAGGAAGAAGAACGGACAACGGAACCCTTACAGATCATTTTATTATTCGTCTATCGATCCATCTCTTTTTCTTTTATATAAATTGGATATAGAAAGCACTGAATCCACGTTTCTTCGAACGGGACATTTGTTCATGCTTCATTACAATTATATCATACTTGGTTGTTAATTTTAATTCACATCTGGACTTTGTTTGGTAGATAAACTTGTTTAATTAAATATAATTATTTTGCCTCGGAAGTGAAAAGTAAAGATACAAATAATTGACGCAGACACACATAACAGAACGAAATGACGGACTTGCGACTAGTTTACTTTTTTTTTATGGAAAAAGACAAGGCAAACGAGCGAACGGGTCACCTGATGGTAAGTGATCACCACCGCCCACGACCCCGTGCAACACCAGAGGAGCTACAGGTGCGTTGTCGGCCTTTAAGGTGGAGATAGACGCGCTTTTTGTAGGTACCCAGTTTGCATCGACCTGGAAACACTGCCGCAGGTAGGCCATTGTAGGCACGTATTGGAGTGCCACGTATCCAGATGGTGTGGATGATACTTGAGTTTGTGACGCACTGTGTGGTTAGAAAATTCGGTGGCAGGTAACAGGTAATAGTTCTCCAGGACACTCCATGATAAATGCGGTAGAGAAGGCACAGCGACGATACATCTCTATATAAATGGGTCAAGCTGATACTGGGGTGCACCAGCCCAGAGATGAGAACAATACTCCATATGAGGTCGAACCTGGGACCTGCGCCAATCGGTGTTTTGGTGTGAAGTACTACTCTATAAGAGATACTATTCATGGCACTCAACTTTGTTTGTGTCAACTTTAAGACGATTTCTCGATGAAATTTCGCAAAATTCTCTCTTAGTGTTCCCTAACCTAGCTATAAACATGTAAATTTCAACGTTTCTAAGTCTAGTAGTTTCGTCTGTGTGTTGTCTGTCACTAGTAACGGAATAGTTTACAATACATTATATATATATGTTGAGTTACAAATATAGTAGTGGTTCAATAACACCATATGATCGCTTTCCTCGAGACTCTTTCTGGGTTGTCACTTAGCAACGGCGCCGTGTAAACATTTAATTTGCATCGATTGAAACTGCTCATTGCTTTTATTGTGGAGTCACGCTAAAATGGCATTATTGCTGATTTTCATATGTTTTATTTTTTGTTATCTTTACCAGCTGAATGATCTAAACAAAGAGAGTTTTGAGTGAAAGAGTCCCAATTTGTATATTTATTTACATATGCCTATGTCCGTTTGTATTGCCAGATCAAAAATAAACTATATTATACCACATCGATCTACTGCGTCTCTTTAACGATAATTTTGCTAGTTTTGGAATACGCACCTATGCTCGTAGTTATATTACCACAAATTACAAACTATGTTTTATGCACGGCTTCGCCCCCGTTCAGCCGCGTGGTTAAATGGAAATAAATAAAATTTGTGCATGATATACCTGTTCTAAGCGCCCGGTGTAAATCTGACAGCTGGTACAGTGGGTTACATAGACACGATTAACTTGATTCAATATAGACTTCCTTGATAAATGGAATATATCTCAAATTATTAATAATAGTCCCCATTTATTAATAATTTTCAATTAATCAAATTTACTGTATATGCAATACAAAAAAAAAATATCCATTTCGAATTAAGAGTTCCTGAGAAAAGCGCATTCAACTAAATAAACACTTTTTTTAGTCTTAGTATAGATAAGTAACCTCCTTTCATTAAATAAGTTAATAACATCGCAAAACAGCACAATATATTCACATTCCTTACATATTGTCCTGACAATATTTCCCAAACTCACGCTGTCGTTAGTTTACATTGAAGTATGTACGGACCACAAGCCAAGAATTCCAAAGTAAATAAATTAGTAAAAGTTATAAGAAGTTCCTCTCAAGACTCGTGGACGGTACTTGCTTTTGTATCTTAACGCAAGTCGTTCTTGGTGCGATTGTTGACTTCTACAAATCTTTATCAAGTTCATTACTTTTCAATACATAGTCATCAATTTATTAGCAAATGCTCGAAATCGCCTGCCTTCTCCGCTTACCATTAGTTCACTGCGATAGAGAGGACCACTAGACTAGACTAATTCTGAGTCGCCAGTCAGCCAGCACTTCATTGCGCTCCTGCGAGTAAAGCCTACTCTGTCATAGAATGCGCGTATCACTGAGCCGCACCTTACGGAGGCTACTTGGTGACAATCTTTTAACTTCTCAGTTGTGTAAGGCAAAACACGACGCTATGTAGACTGACACTAAACAAAATAAACCAAATGTGGCGTTTAGTTTTACCCAACACAACCACAAAAACAATGAATAAAAAATTAAGAAACAAAAGCCATAACTCTAGTTAATCAAATGAATTCCTCCAAGACGAGATCCTCTCAAGACTATATAATTCTTCACCGCAGTATTATATCAGCAGCTTCAAAGCGCATAATACCAATTTAACAGCGTTTAGAGCATTATCGGGGGCTCGTTGAGGATTTATTAATACTTCACTAAGCCTTCTTCGAGATTTTAATCTATCAAGAAAATGAGACGAGCCCGTCGTGATGCAGTGGGACTACGCCTGACTGTAGACACAATGGTTGTGAGTTTTGATTTTCATTTCTACGCTCTAGTAGACAAAGCGCGGCGTTGAGTTACACCATTCAACACGCAATGTCTCTAAAATTAGGCTTAAAGTGGAGTGTCTTAAGCTAGGTTTCGTTTGCCTATCCTGCTATGCGGAAAAAATGTAAATCTGCTATTTTTTTTTAAGAAAATGGGACGAGCTGTTTCTAATATAATTGAACATAAAAAAACATTTAGTTTTTTTTAAGTGTTTTATGATGTGACAGAATAATTAATTATATTTCTTATTGAGTTCTGCTTAACAGGGAATGTCTCTAAAATTAAGTTTCTAATCAAAACGGGGTGTAATAAATGCTTAATACCAGGGATGCTTAGTACATAGATTTCCTCTGCCAAGCCTGCTCTAACAAAACTTTAATCTTATATAAGTATACGATACTCGTACATATAAAACACTTAACATGTAAAAGTCTGTCGGTCTGTACTTCATAAGTTTGTTACGGTTAAAGACCTGAGAGCATTATTTGCCAGGAGATCTCTTGGGAAATTTAGCGGTCACGGGGCCGGTAGTGCCATCCAGTCTAGCCTACTTCCGGTCGCCATCAAACGTGAAGCTGACCTGCTTGCATACTTATATTTGATTTTTATTGTGATGAAATTACTTAAGAATTGTGTAGTAAGTACAGTATATTAAATCGAAATGGTTAATCTAATGTATAGCCTATCGACTTACGCGATAAAAGGGTTATACAAACCGAAAATTTTAATTTCTAAGTAATAAATCCTGAGATTAGCGAGAAAACAAACTCCTCAAGTTTTGTATTAATTATAAATATTAATAAAGATATGATTGAAATAAAAATAACTTATAATATATCATGGTTGGGCAGAGAGGCAGCTTCTGTCTGTAAACACGATAGTTGTTGCGAGCCCTATTCGGAGAAATGATTATATAAAAAATACTTTTATTTCCTTTCTCTGATAGATCTGCCAGTTCTGCTACTTACCACGCAACTTCTGGAATATTGAAGAGAGCACAGTGTCTTAAGGCTAGATTCTCACCGTCTATCCTACTAAGCGGAAGTTGTTTTTTTTTAGTAATCTTTTTATTTCTCCATTCTGGATATTTCAAGTTGCTGAAAACACTAAAACTATATTTTGACACTTGAATTTCATAAAAAAAAGAGATGCAATTTTAAAAATACTTCTATTTTGCGGAGGTTAGTCGTCTGACGTTCGAATGCAATTGCCATGCCTGTGCCTTACAAAATGTCCCTAAACATTTTCCATTGGAAAAAACAATGCTTTTGACAAGTATTGTTGTAAGCCCCATAATTTTTTTTTTCGTGAATGGCAACAATTGTTGTACAAAATTTAATTCGATTTCTTTTATCGTTAATCTGTATCATTCGGTGAGTTGCACAACACCTCGGCAATATATAGAATACGTGTAATACGTGTAGGTATTCTATAAAATACCGAATGCGCAGTAGGTTAGGTTAGTTAGTTACTTTTAAGTTTAAATAGTTTCTAACGTAACCGAGCTTGCACTAAAAAACTGCTAAATCTCTAGCCCGAATATGGATGGAACATGGACCAAGAGATGTTTATTTTACATATCATCAGGTACTTTATACAGGACCTAGGAATTTTATTCATCCCCTAGGTAAAGTATGTAACGGACTATAATATTCATTGCCTGGATGCCCCAGGTATTCTATACAATGCCGAGATATTGTTTAGAATATTAAAATTATACAGATTGCCGGTAATATTTATACTAATTTATAAAGCTGGTTTAACGTCCTAATATCAGGAACTACTGGTTGGAAGTTACTTTAGACACTAAAAATGTGTCATATGTATAAAAGTCTTGGTTTTAGTTACCTTCAGTTGATCACGCGGACGAATGTGCAGAAAAAGGATAGTCTTATATAAATATTTTCTATAATAAAAAATATTATATGAAAATTTCACACTCACTATTTTATGTTCCATTTATTATCAGTTAACAACAAAATCCATAGTTGCTTAAATATTGAGATAAGCCGATTCGTTCTACGGGTCCACATGTTACAAAATGTGAATGCGGCTCAAAGGGCTGGTAATGGTAAGAAATTAGTTGGGAATTAGAGACAGAAAAGGAAGTCCCGGAGGATTACCGCATTGGTCGGTTTAAAGATTGCTATTGGACTTTTAACGTAGCTTTATTTAGTAAATATGTATATCCAAGAATGAAATTACTCTGTGCGAGATAAACGGGGAGCATCTAGTGTTAAGTTAGATGTATCTTGGCGCAGGGGCACAAGCGTGTGAATGTAAACGCGACGGTTGTGAGTTTGACCCCCGTGCGGGAAAATGAAATATTGGATATTTTAATTTCCTTGCTCTGGTAACAAGGCAAAGCGCGGCGTTGAGTTCAGCTACTCAACATGCTATGCCTCGAAATTTTGGCGGAAAGTGACCAACTAAATGGCTTAACACTAAGTTCCCTCTGTCTATCCTGCTATATGTGGTATATAGAGTGAAGGAGAAAAAAATCTAGTTTTAATATACCGTTCTTTACCTTCTGTTTTATAAGACGAATTTCGAGCATTTTGTGTAGCCAAACTGTGATTTTTTTCCTGTTTATGAAAATTCGATTTTAGCTTTACGCTTTATCCCTATTTAAGGTCTATAGTGAAAACACAATCCTAACTTCATAATGAAGATGAATAATTAGTATCGAAATAGACATCGAATAGGTGGTTATGTATTTAAAAAAAAACAATCTCTCCTCAGACAGCAACAGAGCAAAATACAAAAAACTATACCGAAAATAAATTCATACAAAATACGGGCAATACGCAATCAAGCGCCGGTGAAACAATTACTATCTGTAAATGAAACACAATAAAATGTATTCATTTGTGCCGAAGTTTATTATTTTAAAGCAATATTGCTTATTAAGTAAGTCGTAGAATTAATTTAAGCAAATACAATCAATATTTATTTTTATTAAAGTATGGGCACTGTAACACATAAGCTTATTAAAGACTAAAGACCTGCTTGCGGCTTCGCCCGCTTGAACTACACAATTGTTTATTTCCTAATCTAAGTTAATTTCGTGTTCCATAACATTATCATTTTAAAGTCAATATTTATATATTAAAAACTTTAGTTTTTAATATATAAATTTTGACTTTAAAATGCTAGCCAATTTAATAAAACAGTTATTTTGTAGAAAATGTCCAACAAAATACCTTATATTATTTTTTCTTATTTATGAACCCATTATTTAAATAAAACAAATACTAAATGTTAAGGTATGTAACTGCCAAAATATAATGGTGAAAACTCCATTAAAATCTGTTTAACGAGAACAAACACAAAAAAAATTAAAATCGTTTGCCACCTATTTGTAGGCGTTGCGTGTTAGTTGGCTACACCTAACACCGGTCTTCGTTACCAGATTGGGTAAATTAATGATTCTTTAATTCCTCTCATATCAGTCACTCCACGCCTTCTTTCTTTCAGGATAGACAGAGACAATGGGGCGCTAAAGAAACCAGAAAGATAAGAAAAGAGAAACGCCGTGATCTCAGAGATCAAATGTTGTTATATTAGCTGGTAAACAATAATCGATTCCCCTCTCGTGAGTAAACTAAACTTTGCGTCACGTGCATGCAATTATTTTAATTTTAAGCATAATGACTTAAACATATTCAATTAAAATTCAATAATTTCAAGTTCTATTTATTTAAAGAAATTTTTATGAATTGTATTTTGTTTTTGTACTTGGTTAGGCGTCGACGTTTTTAGCAGTAGATTTTTTGTATTTTTTTTTGCCCCGAACGGAAGTATTCCACTTATTGTTTTTTGTATGTACATAAATTGTTGTTCTTTAGACTTATGAGTAAGTAGTTTGTGGAAACTTGATAGGTATATGTAAAATCTTTGTGTATTATAAGATTATATTTAATATATTGTATGTTTCTCTTAACATAAATAAATAAATAAACGGTACATACCACTTCGTACAAGCAAATCGAGGTGCTATCGTGTATGTAACGTGACGTTATTTCAGTATCATTGATACTGTGTTCTCGAAGGTCAACGAAGGTGTCTGATTCTAAATTCCCTGATTTTAAATTTAGTTTAGGCTTTTAAAAAAATGTTTTATTTTTTTTTCACTTTAAAATCTATAGTCTAATCTGGGCCCAAGGGAAATGATTAGGCAATAGAACGACGTAGGTCCCCCGCGGCCTGAGATGTCCGCTTCCGTAAACTGCAACTCCGGTCGCATACACAGTGCGTGTTCAATTTTCATCATGTTTCTAATACATATTATTTGTTTTTAACATTTTTAAAGTGTTAATCCATACTTAGGAAAGAAAAATACTTATTTAGGCGCGAGGTTCGAGTCCCGCTACGTTAAAATTTTTATACGTTTTCTAAATAAGTATATATTACTTGTATTTCTTTACGTTAAATTACTTTTTGCATATGTAAACTGAATATAGAATATTTCGTTTTTGTGTATACAGATATAAACTATATTTGCTATTACGAGAAAATTAAAGAAGAAAGTGGGGAGAAACTAGAGAATGGATGCATCATTAGACTTATCCAAAAATATACATAAAAGTACAGTAAAAAGGACAAAGTGTCAAGCAATTTAATGACATTTCTATAGTCCTTTTTATCATTCGTCATAAAAAATTCAAAAAACGCTTTAAACTAACAAACTAAAACATTAAAACCATCACGCCAACACAAAAGACCATTCGTTTTTAACAAAAGAAAAGTAAACAGAATTAATAATGAACATGTAGAAGGCGACCAGCCAGTACAGGTAAAGCGAGTTCAAGTCTTTCGAAGTGTGCGCGTCCGGAGGACCGGGAGGACGGAGGACGGGTTGCTGTAGTTAGCGTCGGGGCATAGATTTGAATAGTCCTACTTATTGTAAACTTTGCTAATATCTTTATGAATACAACGTTTGATGATTGACGTGATGTGCGAAGATTTTAGCTGTGTAGTTCTTTTAGATAAGAACTATTGTAACATGACTCTTAAACGCGATAGTTGTGGATTCGATATTCACAATATTTTCGATTAGGTCTTGTAAGACGAAAAACAGAGAAATGAATGTCTTAATATAAGTTCAGCTTCTTAAGCGCAGGAAATAAGAAAAGCTTGCAAAAAAATATCAATTTATATTTTCCCAAAAAGCCTCATGGACAATGTTCGCTCTCTTGCTCTGAGGTACTTCCTTTTATTTAAAGTATACCAGGCTCCAAGGTATTTTGTACCCAAATTGTACACCTCATTTAGAAAAAACTCAACATACGAATTTCAAAGACCAGTTTAAACGAAATCCGCTGGGATATTTCTCTCGATATTTGGAAACAGTCACCTGACTTCACAGTGACGTGAACATGTACATTATACATATGAGAATAGAGAGTAGATTACCAAATCCCAAAATAATACGCGCTGTCGAATAAAGAGAGATACATTGCACTAGGTTTAAAGTTAACCAATTTGAAAATGTAGACAACATTTCGAGGAATGGTCGTGTAATAAAAAGATATTCCAATGCAGACCATTTCAGGCATGTGGATTCTTTTTTTGAAGGACGGCTCACTTCGATCACTCAACTCGAATATGTCAACACAGCCTCAAATTCGGGCACATCGTGGAGAACGCTCTTGATTACATTCTCTCTGAATATCCTGTTGTAAGCGGGGTTGAAAGATGTCAGATAAAGTTAAATGACTACTAAATATTTATCTTTTAATATGAAACACTTACTTTACTAGCGTACTAACTTTTGTACATGGAAAGATGAAACCTGGCTTTATAGGTATAGGTATAGGTAGGTTAGGGAGTATAAGGGAGCATTAAGAGAGGATGTCTCGAAAATTACTACGGGATTTGGAATAAAAAAACTTCATGGCATTTCTATTTTACGTCATTGAAGACAATGGACAAAGTTGCCGGCGACGACTAGTCACTTATAATTGCACAACAAGTGGCTGCAGAGACTATTGTGCATACATATTATTGAATCTGTAAGATCTAATTGCGAACAATGACAAATAAGCGATACACTCGTAGTACAACGAGACAGTCGCGCTATAGCAACTATATTTGCAAGTGACATTATCTAGACATTATTTATTTGATAGTTTGATGTATATCTCGTTTATAGTAGACAAACAAGACTTAATATAGGGCATTCCGTACTCCATTATGACTTTGTTTTACTAGGCCAGGATAATAGTCCTCCAACATTACAATTCTCTCAAATGAGAATTGAATCTAGATCCACAACCGCCGCGTGTAAAGTCAAATACTGCCGCTGCAGACGATTAGATGCCATACAGAATATGCCAATATTGAAGATGCCATAGGAGAAGTGGAGGTAAAACGCACCAAAATCCAATAAAAAAACGTATTAAATGAATGTAAGTCACAAAATTTACAAAAAAATAATAAAATGTATAATTTTGCATCACTTGGTACTTGGTATCAAAATTACTTAGTAGCATTTCATCCTTGAATAGCTTCTCCGTATATGTTCAACATTTACCAAATTTACACGACACTATCTCCACTTCAGGAATATCATTTAAAAAAGAAAAAGAATTATTCAAAGAGGCACTACTGTAAAAAAAATAGTTTATTACTGTCTAAAAGAGTAATTTGAATTTAATAGTATGAATGCTATACATATTTAATATAATTTTTAATTCAAATTTAGTTGAAAAAAAAAACACACGCAAGAATCACAACGTCCCAAAAATGATAATATATTATTTTCGTTTTCCTGTTGTGGTATACAAAGCGCGGCGTTCTGTTTCGCCACTCCATATTTAATTTCGAAGGTTGGGCTTGAAAGAGGTGAATTAAGTTCCGTCTGCCTTGCTCTGCAAGTGAACTTGTTTCTACGGATCTATACTTCAAATGGTAATAACAGAACTATAACATCGATTTTGTTGCATTTTGTGTGAAATTTGCCGTAATCAAAACCTACAGTGATTTATTTTTATTGAAAAACACAAGGCAAACAAGCGTACGGGTTACCTGATGGTAAGTTATCACCTCTGGTGTAAGCCGGGGTCGCGGAACCCCGTGTAGCACCAGAGCTACAAGCGCGTTGCCAGCCTTTAAGGCGGAGATAGACACGCTTTTTGAAGGCAACCAAGTCGTATCGACCTGGAAACACTGCGGCAAGTAGGCCGTTGCACAGTTGCGTGGCGCGTGAAAGGAAATTCTTACAAAACCGCACAGTTGTAGAGTACCACGTATCCAGATGGTGTGGATGGTATTTAAGTTTTTGACATACTGTGTGGTTAGAGAATTCGGCGGTAGGTAACAGATCAAATAGTTCAGTAGAATATTCCTCATTAGTGTCAATTCTTTTCACAGACCATTGGGTCCCCAAAGATTCGAAGGGCTGTACGTTTTATGCGATCAAATGGGTCAAGCTGATACTGGGGGCATCGACATTGAGATGAGAACTCCATGAGGCCGAACCTGGGCCCTCTACAGGGCCAATAGGGTACTTCTCGTGGACCTACAGTTACTACGTGGACCTACAGAGAACTTATAATCAAACAACGAAAAAAATCTAAATGTGTAAATTTATAGGTATTTCATAGAAAAAAATCATTACAAACTTATTTTTGTAGTTCATTTCATACAAAATGAGTGCAAATGTCCGTAAACTTACGTATGTCAATTTTTATAAGGTGTACTGTTCGAAATTGGTGAGTGAGTCCGACTCGATCTTAACCAGCTTTTTTTTCATATAGTTCTATAAATTATTTGAAATAGTACAAAATATATTATAAATACAATGTCGTTTATCTATCACAATAATCAGTCGGTGACATATAAAGAGGCGAGGACAAACCAATCTATTGTTATAAGATGAAATCATGTTCTGCATACCTTTTATTGGTTTGATACATCATATTTAGATACAATTAAAGATTATTAAACAATTCCCAATTGCAATTTAGTTGTGCATTGTTATTATGGTAGGTCATATTAGAAAAAATAATAATTTTTGGAAAATTAAAAAAAAAATTACGTAGCGTGAATAAAAAACTAAATTAAATTTTAACTTTATTTGAAATAATGTCAATTTTATTTAAGAACTAGTGGCCTTTATTGAAGTGTATTTAACGAATGTCGGACCGTCGATGGTTTCGTAGCAATTTAAGGATTGAGGTTTACGGGAAATAAATAGCAGGTTTTGAGATTACGTGGAGAAAAAGTTAACAAACTTAAGTTTGCATACGCCCGTACGCACTAATTTTATCTATACTAAATACTAATATAATAAAGAGGAAGAGTTTGTTTGTTTGTTTTGTTGACGAGTGCGGCGTTGGGGACCGCCAACCAACACGCCATGTCCGGAACGGCGGGAGTCCACCTCCCGGACGAAGCTACAAATAGCTACGTGGAATGTAAGAGGAAAGGTGGAAGAAAAGATGAATGAATTATTAGATGTGATATATGATAGAGATTTGGATCTCGTCTGTGAACAATGCGAATAAGACAAAGGTTCTGATTTTTGAAAGAGATGAAGAAAGGACGGAATGCAAGATCAGTGTGAATGAAGTGGTATACTTGGGAAGTATATTCAGTAGAGATGGAAGATACGAGATGGATGTGGAATGGCGTATTGCTGCCGGTAACAAGGTTAACGGAGACTTAGCTGCATTGATGAGACGGCGAAATGTCAGCAAAGCTGCGCGTTTGGCCATACACAATGCAGTTTTGGTGCCGACACTGTTATAGGGTATTACACGGGTATTACAGAAGAAGAATGAAAGAAAGATGAATGCTGTGGAGATGCGATCTCTTCGTAGGATATGCGGAGTCAGCTTAGCAGATCGAATCCGCAATGAAAAGATACACAGAATGGCAGGTACTAGCGAGGATGTTACGGTGAGAATGAAGAAGAACGTGCTCAGCTGGTTTGGGCACGTCGAAAGAATGACTGATGAAAGAATGGCAAAAAAGATTTACGATGGAAAAGTGAATGGTAAAAGAGAGATAGGGGGAGACCCCGGTTGACCTTCGAAAACACAGTATCAAAGATACTGGAGGTCACGTAAAAAGCATGAGGACCTCCCGGAGGGCATGTATGAACAGGTTGATGATAGTGGATTTGAACTTTACAATATTCACCTGTTATCTATAAATTGTATACATTTCAAACAAAAAATATTAGATCTCCGAGTCCAGTCGATTTAAATAAGTAATAATAAATAATCGAGTTAATTAAAACTCACAGTAAATTCACCTGAAGCGAGTTAGTTACGCTGGTCTAAAGTTACAAGCAAAAGTACATATAAATATGGTGAGTATAATATTTAACGAAGTTAACATTTTTAGTGTTCAATTACAAACCTCGTTAAAAGTGATTTGAATTTTGCTAGTGTGGTTCGTTCAAAATCAATATATAATATGATTTATCCGCCCATCTGTAAGAACGATTTGGATTCATTCTCTACTTTTAAGACTTTTTTTTCTCTAGTAGACAATGTGTGGCGTTAAGTTCGCTCATCTCAACACGCAATGTCTTGAAAAAAACAATAACGGTTTTTTAAGACTAGGCTATTTTGGCAATGCGAGAAACAAAGACAGCTGTCTGTCTTAGTCACATCGTGGTAACTCGCTGTTTCCGCTTACAGTCCATTATTATTTATTTTATGTAGATTTTTTTTAATTACATGTGAGCAACTTATAAGTTCAAAAAGGACGAATAGTTCTATTCAGTAATGCGTGGAGAACGGAGAAATTATTTCTCTCTGCCCACCCTCATAATAAGGGGTACAAAAAGAATTTAAAATTTTCCATTAAACCTGAATGCGTCATAAAAAATCAGTTTTATTTATACTTTACAACTGTGTAAGATGACAGCCACAAGTGTTCTTCACGTCGCACTGAAGTTGAGGGCCATCTTTATTTATAGTGCATTTCTAGTTTGACGTCATCGTGGTGTAGTTGAAGTGGAAGTGATTGAACGTAATGGTCTGGAGTTTCAATACAATTAGGGTATCTTGATACATCGTTGCTTTAGTGCTAAGGACCTCCTACGTAATACTTTTAAACTATTCAAGATAATTAGCATTAATGTGCAATAATAATGATAATAATAATCAAATTCAGGAACTTTTGGTACGAATTATATCCATTTATTTGTTGCGATTTAACCCATTTTACCTGCGCTCAGTTGCTTCCCACATTTAGAATGTGTGGTGAATCATACAAAACTCTGAATTATTTTTTGTAGACATATAATCTTAGTAACGTTGCTATTCGGAAACTATGAGAAACAACCTTTCTGTTTCTTTTGTTAGAAATTATGTTATGATGAAATTTAATTGAAATCGCATTATCTGAATGTTAAAGTTACTAACTACATACAGAGTGTTTTTGTCAACACCACTTTAAATGATACCACAGTTTTAAGTACTCTATAAAAGCCTAATACAATTATTTTTTTTTTTTCCGAAAATGAAAGTGATTTTTTCAAAGAAAATAAATAATATAATTATCGTTGTAAAATAAAACGACATTTGTCAAGAACAACGCACGCACACATTAACCTATTAAAGGGAAACCGCCGCATACGCCTCATTCCGAAATCAAATCGTAGGTATTGGTGGCAAAGTTCAAAGTTATTTAAATACATGTACAGATGAACACCGTGAAATGACAAAAAAATCCTACGTGTAAACTGTTGATATATCTTGATTAATTTCTTTAAATATGGATTTTAAATATTTTTCCCTATTTGCTGTTCCCGTAAAAGGACATGCTTCCTGTATATACATATTTAAAAAGTTACATTTTAACAAAAATAAATTTATTTTGACTAGTATTCGTTTTAAATATTTAGCGTTTGACTCTCCTTACTTTACTACCAAAGCGATGACATGCAATATAGTAGTATATTCCATATTTTCCTTAGAAATAACAAAGTTAAATCTTAAATTTCCTTCTAAAAACGTAATATTACCACATTGTCAGATATGAACTAATTGACTTAACAGATATTCTAGTTGTCTCATTAAACAGTGATCCGCACTATTACACTACATCGAAGGTCTCGGCTGACCTGCGGCGACCGACCGTCCTAGTTTTAAAGGTCGTGGTAAAAGTTTCAGCCTGAATTGTAACTTCAACCCGCCTCGACGGGACGTGAATAACAAGTAGCATTTTACAACTTTTTACGTAATGCACCGACTGCGTCATTCCTCTATGCATAAGTTATCTGGTGCATAGGATGTTATTTGATTTTCGTAATTACATTTTTAGTTTTATTTTTGCTTTATGCTTAATGTCCATTATTCGAGATATCGAGCAATGGCGTAACTCAACGCCGCGTTTCATATGCCAGATATGACAATAACCTAAATATAATCTTATTGTACCTTTTTTATTATTATTATTTTTTTTAAGTTTGTAAGTTATGTTTTTTTTTAAATGTGCAATAAAGTATATTTATTATTATTATTATAATCATTCTTTACCTACTTCGCCACGAGGGTTTATGCCCTTGCTACCTTCCCAGCTAGGCGGGAAAAAGCGTGAAGCTGCAGTTTTATATGATAGAAATATAAATAATTTTCTCAAGCTTTTTTCCTGTAAGATGATTCTTTATTTTTATTCCATAATTTTACTGTACAACAATTTTTACATCTCTACGGGAGTTTATACAAGGATCTTTGGACGTTTCGCGTTTCCTCAAAATCTTATAAGAATACGGCTTGGTTTGGGTCATTAAGTCTGAATGGCGGATGATAATCGTCTGCTTTTGAATATGAATGGACGAGATTGTTATACGATTATGTAAACCGTCTAGTATAATGTTATATTTAGAATAATGAAGAATATTTCTGATTGTCAATGTGATGGTTTGGGGGTGGTTATGGGTTCGATCTCCACTATGTGGATATATAAATTGTTTTCGTTTTCTTATTCTCGTATACAACAAGACTCTATTAGACAGTGAGTCGAAAAATTTGAAAGTATGGAAACAGAATGGCGTAACACTAGCTTACCTCTGTCTATTCCACTATATGTGAAATGTGTTATAAAATGTTTTAAAGTATAAAATAATACTGCAGAATGTATTATACGATATTTTAAATACAAAAAACCCTGCTCTACTTAAATGTCTATTTGACTTAATACTGAAATCCTTTTACGGATCGTCCTCGTCCCAACGGGCCGGACCGCTGGCAATGTGGAGGATGGAACTGTGAAAATGTTAGTGGTACCCATTGATGATGTCGTGCTTGTGACAGCTGCGATATAGTGTCATAAGAATATTGTCAAAATGTGCTAGGTTCAAGTTGCGCTACTGCTAACGCCAACGTAAAGTGTTACGATAGGATTTCTATGGATACGCTATTAAATGAAAGACGCCTTTAGTAAAAAATATTGCAGTCACAACAGTCAAAGAGCGGCGTTGTGTTCCGCAAATCAAGCAGTTTCTAAAATCGGCAAGCCAGTCTTTCTCGGGAAAACATCAACCAGTGCTGCAATAAACTTGTGTCTTCAGATGAAGCATCCCTTGGGAATGTTCTCTTCTACCCCCTGTTGTGACCCCATTTGTTGTATCATCATTCTTCCAAAACGCTCCCTTTATAGACGCGCCCAGTATCATCATATTGAGCCTCAGGGTTACGAGTGACTGCCAGTAAAGCAAGGCCAAGTTGGCTTCAAAGAAACTTTCTCACCCATTTTAGAGTCTGCTTACTTGTGAAGCGGAGTTCCTATTTTCCTACGAAATAGAAAATATTATATTATATACGGTAGACGTTAAGCAGCCCGCAAACGACAGTAGCATCGATATTGCAACAGGACGTTTTATTTACATACAAACGGTCATTGATTGGAAACTTTTTATAACTTTCATATTTTTTACTCAACTACAAGATATTGTAAATATTAAATTCCTTTTGTGTACTTGTCTTTTCTTATGTTATTTATGCAACATGCGGCGCCTATTAAAATATATGCTGAGAATTGAATTGAGCAAAGTTAAGAAAATCTAAATTAAAAGTGTACTTTCACATACAAAACTTCTTAATTTCGCCACGGCTGTCGTGTAAGAGAATAAGTAATAGATAAGATATTATCTGTTCTCTTAATAGCATAGTTAGCAGAGAATCTTATATTAAAGAACTGCGTTTTCTGATTTTCGTTCGAGTTTGAGACACTGAGCGTAGATCTCAACGCCGCACATTGTCAGTCCAGATCTGGAAAATAATCATGAAACCTACAACCAACGCGTATATGTTCATAGTCAGATACTGTCTATAGCGCTATGGTGATCAATGAATATCTTGAATTAAATGTTATAATATCTTTTTTAACAGGTTATAATTTGAGCTCCCAACAATCTTATCGCACCAACCAGTAAGAGAGGCTTCTATGACAACATATAGAATATATAAAATGTAATAATATTTCAGCTAGTATAGATTAGTATAGATTACTAATATTATTCTGTTTTAAAATTATAGTCATGTCAGGAACTATTGGTTAGAATAAAAAATAAATGTGCCGGATTGTCTATGTATTGAAGAAGGCTATAATATAGCACATGAATCGTTTAGACGACCACTGTACCTGGGGGAGCGAACTCCCATTTAAAAGCTAGTATAAAACACAAACGATATTGAAACTCCGAAGGCGCCGCTCCCCGCGTCTAACACAACGGGCCGCACGCGGGCCCCTCAGTGCTCTATTCTAAATTCCAAGCGGACGTAAAAACGTGTAAAATATTATTAGAAATATTTTCAGCAGCTGCTGACTATGTCAGTCAGCCTTTCATGACAATGTGTTTGTCTAGTTCCAACCAAAGTTTGAAAGCAGAACAAAAATAAAGAGATGCAGCTAACTTAGAAAAACTTAGCATAAAGTGCGTAAGGAAAACGTGTCCGTACTCCATAGTGATTAGATTAAAAATAAAAATATAGAAAATAATAACTATAGTATGGTAACGATCGTTGTGGGTTTATAAGGAATTTAGGAATTTTTATATTTTTAGCTTCACGCTGTATCCCGCAAACTGGGCGTGTTAAATGGTCGCTGCACGCCGCGCTTTATCTTATTGTTAATGCAAGGAATTTAAAATAATTTATTCTCATGAGTGAGAATCGCATTCACAACCGTTGCGTTTACAGTTATGCACTGTTCCGCTGCGCCACGATGGCTTCAATATACCCATAAAAAAACCTCATTTTAGTTTTTTTTTAAACCTAGATCTAGACTTTCAGACACGAAAAGCGTTAGGTTCCGCTATGTATTAAGTAACGTTTCTAAAGGACACAAAGTGATAATATAAGTGTGTTAATTACTACTACTAATTCTTTTTGTATAATCCTTTAAGGAATAGTTCTACATAAAAACTTGGTACCTATATATACAATTTATACATAAAAAAAGCATAAGCTAAATAAATTTAATGAAACAATACAAATATATTCTTTTTGTAGGCAATCTAGGATAAATCACTATATTTCTTCTTAAAAAGTCGGCACAACTGTCAAGAATCGTAAACTAATTAGAAAGCAGCACGACCCCCAAGTGTGCGTACTCGGGCCGGTGCTGCGTGGCTTTAAGAAAATCAATACTACTTTCTCACCTCGACTTAAGCCTAAAATATAACCCATTAAGTCGACGTTACTCTATAATAATGGTTAAAATATTAAGAGCACTCTGAATTTTTAAAATATTTCTGATCATATGTAGAGGCTAAATAAATCGTTGGAGTAGATACACGCGCTGGTTGTGACAGATTCTTTAGGCTGATAAGATTATATGCGACGTTGAGTTACGTCTCACTTGTACTCAACATGTATTGTGGATTTAAGTTTTCGCTACTCAACATCATGACTTGAGCTGTATATGAAACGGAGTCTTCAGCAAGTTTTAGAAAGAAAGGAAATTCCAGAAAATTTTGTTGAATATAGCGAGGCTGTCGTGGGCCCATAGGACAGCGTCTGAATGTAAACGCGGCGCTTGTGGGTTCGATATCCACTTGGGGGAATGATTATAATAAATTTACCAACCTTATTATGCGGCAAAAAGTGTAAAACTGCATATGCAATATGAGAAATTAGCTATTTTAAGACTGCTTATAAAATTGTAATTAATATTATAAAATTCCGCTTTCCTAAAGTACACAAGGACACACACACTGTCCTCCAAAGAGAGGCGCCGCCCTCTTTTATTGCCTCTTCATGTTCTTTTAGTGAAATTTTATTAGCTTTGCATTTCTGGACTTCATTTACGTTGTCAGTTGCTTTTAAATTGGTTATTAATAAGTTTATTATACAAGCTGAATATAAAGATTCTGTTTTATAAGAAGTATGATCGCTTTGTTGTGTTAGATCTCTCCTTTCTCCGTTTAGTATGTCGAACTTAAAGTAGTTTAAAGTATAAAACACTTTATTTTATGTCACCTAAGAAGTTCTTCCGTCACTGTGCCTTATAAAAATATAATTAAAGTGATATTCAATACAACTGTATAACGATTTTCATTTCTTTGCTCTGGTAAAGACAGGGCGGCGTTGACTTCTGTCACTGTGTTGAGTCTGTTACTAGTAGAACTTAGTGTCTTCTCTCTCTGTTTACCATGCTAAATGCGAGCTGCACCGCACATGCACTTTTTACTGAAGTCAATAAAGACTGTATATCAGTAATGTGCATATAAATTGAAACTACCCGCAAAATAGACTTAAAATTTAGGCGGTTATTAGACGTAAGGGATGCTACAGCACCGCACCGCGCGGCGCGCGGCGCTCCACAAACACTTTGCTGTGACCACATTAGCCTTTTAACATATTACTCGGTTAAACGTAGCACACCCATCTACTGGAGCGCTTACCTTCTATGAATGTTTATAAGCAGACGATGCGATGTTGAAATAACGAGAGAAGTGATAAAGAAGTCATACATTATAAATGATTAATATATTTATTTAATATGTGCATGTTGGGGAAACTATTTAATATGAGGTAACAATTTCTATGTTACAGTATTATATTTTGATTTCAATCCACGATAAGTGTCTTGACTACGAGAATTATTTTTTAACTGCCTGTTACTTAGCCTCTGTGGGCAAATATAATATTTAAACAATACAGACAGTACTAACTCTGACCGCAATCACCTTGAAACGTAAAGGTCCTCGTGTTACGTTTTTTTATTAAAGGACTGTTTTCAATACAAAAATATTTTTTCAATTCAAACCAGAAGTTTTTTTATGTTTTTTATTAACGCGTTCAACCAACAAACTCGTCAGATTTATAATATTAGTGTAGGTTGCATGTTGGGTAGTGGAAATCAATGTCACTTATTACCTTTCGACGTAAATTAACTGAAAATAAAAACGAAACGTGGGTATTACAAAATAAGAATAAAAGAAATATTAATGCTATGGAGATGTAATCTTTCGTAGGATATACGGAGTCAGTTTAGCTGACCAAATCCGCAATGACGAGATACATATAATGGCAGGTATTAAGTGAAGATTTCACGATGAAATCAAAGAAGAATGCGTGATGAAAGAATGGCAAAAAAGATTTATGAAGAAAGAATGTGTGGTAAGAGAGGCAGAGCGAGGCCTCGGTTGATCTTCGAAAACATAGTATAGATGATACTAGAGTACATGAAAACGTATAACAGTGGGCGAGGCGAAAGAGGTATACAGAAACCGTACCGTTTGGTGTTCCTTTCGCTCTGGTTACCCCGCTAGGGATAAAGGGATGACAGACAGACATTCACAGACAAACTATAAAAGAAGTTACAAGATAAAGCATAAATAAACTCATGGAGGTTCTACATTGTGAGGGGTCAGTACTCTATGCGTCACAACTGAAGCGATAGACTGGCAGCATGACGCGTTAATCATATATTATTCAGGAGATGAGCCAGTGTGGCCAAGAGCTACTGTAGTTTTATTACCAAATTGTTTTGTCTACACTTTATTTAAGGGAACTTTTGAATTGGGTGTAACGAAAAATTAATAAATATTAAAGCATTTGCTTTTGTAGCCAAATAGCTGTATATTCATCTAAACAGACGTAGTGGTTCTATAGCCACAGCTAGTGAAGTATCCGCCGCGAGCATCGGATAACACTGATGAGTACATTGTATAAGTTTAATGTCAACTAATTGTTAATAGATATTTCTGAGCACGGTTATCTTTTGTGGCATTCACTTACCACCATGGCGCCTAGTGGGGCAGCGTCTGACTGTAAGCGCGTTGGTTGAGAGTTCGCTCCTCAATATGAATTATTGTGTATTTCTCTGCTCTGGTGAGATAAAGCGTGGCGTTGAGTTCCACCACTAACCATGAAGCACCCTGACTATTCAGGTAATTCTGTGACCACAGCTATTAGAGTAGGTACATAACAGTGTCGCCACGGTCCCGGGCAACGGGAAAACCTCGTTAACTCTATATTATTTTCGTTCGCATTTTTTATTTCTTGCTCTTAATTTACATTCACTACTGGATCGAGTAAACCTACATTTAAAAATAAATCATGAATTTCTTTTTATAAACTTTAATAATTATAAAAAAATTGTTCTAGTTTCTCGCTTATAACTTTCATTTTTATAATGTAATAAGTTTTTCATTCACTTAAAATTAAACGAAAAAGAGTTCTCATGCTGGTCAGTCAAGTAATTTAGATTATTATAAAACATATATGTATGTAGGTACATACTGTTATATGTATACAGACATTATATAAAAGAATAGAAGCTATATAGAGGAGCAAAACTATTTTATGTTCATTAGCATAACTACATGGTGTCATTTAAAAATATTTACCAAAAAAAAAAATAAAGAAGAGAAATATGACTTCATAAATTCAATTTAAATTGAATTAAAATTTTATACCTATATTTATAATACAACGATAAAGAGTGTAGGGAACTATTATATATATTTATAGTTTATTTAATGTGTGTCATTTATCTATTTCAATATTGTAATTTATTTATTTATCATTTATATACATACATACGCTTAATAGAATTTATATATAATTATTATAACAAGTATTTGTATTTAGTATATTTGTACTGTACCGTGTATAATTGTGATTTTTCCATTTGTGTTATCACTGTATGTACATTTAAAGTGGTGTTGATTAAACTCAGTGCTAAACCTGAGTAGACTTTTATTATTCACCATCAACACTACAAAGAGTTTGTTTGGTTAGACGCGCTTATCTTAGGAATTATTGATTTAATTAAAAAATATATTTTTTTGTGTTGGATAGTTGACTAAGCCAACTTAACTTATCGAAATTTACGTAACATTTAAGTTATTCCTTGTGTTAATTCTTGACTGTACCTCGTTACATCAAAAATTCTACAATAAATAAATAAATAAATAATACGAGTATTTTCTTTTGATATAAATATCTTCAACTATGTGAGATTGTTTATCGTATACAGAAATAACAATAGCTTGTCTCAGATGTTTCTATTACGCGTACTTAGAGGTGGCTGTGGATAGCCTTCCTCCAGAGCAGTAAGAGGATTCGTTGCATTTGTGCCTCGTAAGATAAGCCTCAAAGCCTGGAATTGTTACTGAAAACATTATTCAGTGTCTAAGGGAAATGGTTTATAAAGCTTTACAGCGACCACGTGGTCAATTGATGAAAGTTGTAGAGTTGTGTTTGACGCTTACAGTTTTATTTGCACATTTAAGATTATAAATAATTTAATTTTAATAAAATTGTACAAATATTCGAATGTAGGAAGGAATTCTATTTTGAAAGATGAAGAAGATTTTAAATATTAAAAAAATAAGTAAGACAGCTTGTAACTATAAAAAGTTTTCTCTCTTGAAGTTTTATCACATATTTATATTTATGAAAGAAAGTTCAATTACTCGATTATTCTTCTTTTTATACGATTCTTTAATAATATTAATAATCAAGAGTAATAAGTTTAACTTATCTATTATAAGAATGTTAAATTAAGACAACATTCCCATTTTATTATTTAAATGAAAAGGTAATCAATTCTAAAGAACAACAGAACAATTTAATTTTGCAGGCTAATTGGAGTACCACGAGGGTGGACTATAATCTTTTTATCAGTTTCAAATTAACTCAAACAGATCAACCTTTCAACAAAATCGTGCCCAGCTTTATGGAAGTATAATCTAAAGCATTTTAAATAAAACTATTTTAACTAACTTTAGGGTAAAGCGCGGCGTTGAGTTTCGCCACTCAACACGCAATGCCTCCAGAAATTGGCGGAAAGTGGGGACGGAGTGTCATAACACTAGGTTCCCTCTGCCTACTCTGCTAAAAAAAAAGAAGCTCGTCTTAGGAATTACTAGTTCTAATTGAAGTAATCTTCTTGTATTGGATAGTTTACATATCGAGGGAGGCTTTAGTTTATATAACATCACGTTAATATTTTCTATGTAAATATGTACCCCACTGTACCTGCGGCAACTTACCTAGGGCACTTAAAAATATAATGTGCCATAAACATCTTATAGTTATTTCTATTTGCCGAGGTGGGCGATGCCGTGAGTCTACTTTTTACATAAATGTACAGTGCTTAAGCGTGATGCTCTAAGAAACCAGCTAATCCATAAAGAAAAGAATATTCTTTTCTTTTCTTTTTTCGTCTATTTTAAAAGCATTGTTTGGTAAACAAAGTATTTTATTAACAATGTGTATAATCTTAATAGGACCAGGCAAATAGAAATACATATTTTAAAATATTGTATAAAGTAAGAATCGATTCCAAAAATGTCTAGTATAGGTCAATGATAGTAATGTAATATACGAATGGTTAACTGTCAGTCATTACTTAGTAATTTCACAACGAACTCTGTGATCGATCTTCTGACAAAACTAACTTCTACCCACGGCTTCGCCCTCGTTGTCAAATAGAGTACTAACTACAAATAGAGTAACTAAGAGTTGAACATAGCATATGATGCATTTTAACTGCCTGAGGTACCTCCGACTCCAGGTACAGCCGGTTACATTGAAAACGATTAACTTAATATAAGAAATTTATGTAGTATATATGTATAGGCTTATTATATAAAGTTCCTAAGATGATCGCGTTCAACCAAACAAAGCAAATTCTACAATATTTGTAAATATTTCTTTAGAGGTTAAGTCAAAGGTTGCGGTTAACGGACGGCTGGAGGGATTCAATTAGCAATCTCCCAATCCTAAGACGAGCTGACCTAATTCCTTACTAAATCATCAAAGTGCTAAGACAAGGTCTGCACTCAAGTTAGTAGAACGTGCCAGATGGGATGCCTTTGGTGCGTCTAAGTATTGCGTCTAACGTTATTAGGCGGTACGATGTGCCCTAAGAGCATCCATTTGGTGTACCTACTACCTAGTAGTGGATCTACAAAGCATAGCTGGTAAGTGACTGTAAGCGCTGTGGTTTTAAGATCGACCGCTCGAAATAATGGTGTTATTAAAAAAAAATACTTTAAATATCAGTCAACCACTAAGGTCTGGACTATGTATAAGAGATGTGGAGTTCGAGTTCCGATACAATCAAATTATGTGGAATATTAGTACAACGAGTTAGTTAAAAAGTAAAACGTATTCAAATACCTGACAATATAGGTATCCCTTCTAGAATTGCCTGGATACCCGTATCGCAAAAACTACTGGATCAATTTTGATGAAACTTGAATTGTTCCCAAACGTGATGAACACGTGATGAACAGAACAAGATGATCTCTTAATAATAGTTTATAATAATTTTGTAAGCAAACATACAAAAACAACATTTAGCACACGTACCTGTCAGCCTAAATAGATCATAATACCTTATATTGTCTAACTTCAACAATATGATATACAAAGATGTTAATTATATATATATATATATATATATATATATATATATATATATATATATATATATATATATATATACATACACACATTCGTTGTATAGGGTGGTTAGGGTAGGTAGAAGAAAGAAAAGAAAGAAGAAACCTAGCGTCAAGACACTTTTACTTCTTCCACTTTTGGGGCAGGCATTATGAGTTACAAGTGGCGGAACTTAACGCAGTCGCGCGTCGTGGTGCAGCGGCTCAGCAACTTATTGTAAACGTGACCGTTGTGGGTTCGATTGCCTCTCGTGGTAATTACTTTCATATCTTCGTTCTGGTAAAAAGTCATAGAGTTCAACGTCGTTGCGGTCGGCCACTCACTAAGCAATGTGCGGACGTTGTGCACCAACCAGTAGGTGCGTCGAAAAAAAGTTCACTATATTCACGCCAAGACTCTCAAGTCCTCTATGAAATTTTATCACAATCGGCTCAGCGGTTTGGCCGTGATTACATCACAGACAAAAAAAGAAACTTTTGAATTTACACTATTAGTATGAAATTTGGATTAACATCGCTTTTCCAATTTCCCAAATAAATATTTATGCAAGAACTCCTATTCAATACAGCTAGCGTCTGGAAGCCATTTCAAACTGTTTATTCATTGAGTCTCTAAGAATTTCCACGACAAATCAAACTATGAAATGACCGGCTGCAGCTTCGCAACTTTGAAATGCGAAGATTTTGAAATTGTTTGGAAGGTATTTGTCGTTTCTCATTAACAAGTGTCTTATAATAATTGTGATATTGAAATTGTAATTAAATTAGTCTTAAATGACATATTTAAATTTAAATAAATAGCAGCTAGACGGCGTCTCACTATAAGCGCGACAGGTGTGGAATCGATTCCACTCGAAGGAGAATAAATTATTTTTATTTCTCTTTCTCAACATTTCAAAATACAATTAACATAAAAAACGTAATAAGCAAACGTATAAATAAGTAGAATTTGAAATAGCTTTACTTGATAGTAAAGCAATACTATAATAGTATCATAAATCATAAAGCGGTTAATTTATATGATGATTAAGTTAAAAAGCAATTCGAAGTTGGTAGTTGACTGCCGTCGCAGCTGACGCTGTTGGCTGTGGACTACTCTTTCGGACACCTCGAGAGCAAGCAAATAAACATGACAATACGAACTTGAAATTCGTTTATGGCGGCGTGGTTAGTATTTAAGTTATTATTAAAAATTTTAATTTCACGTTTTTTACCCGCATAGCAATATCTGTAAAGGGAAAGTATTGTTGTGACACTCTATTTCCCAAATTCTACCTAATTTTCGAAACATGCGTGCTTTCAATAAGAAAGAGAAGGAAAAAAAATCAAGGAATAAAGAAAAAAATTAATATGTTTCTCTCTTTTAACACATTAAAACAGAGAAACGTCTTGAATTTTTGAAATCAGTGCCAACGTTACGGGGAAATCCATCGTTAAAATAAAATAAATTTGATCAGATACTTGATAACTTCGGTTACAACTTTTCAAAACAACTAAATAAAAAATAGAAATGTAAGATTTAAAAATGAGAGTACAGATAAATGCAAAGATAAAGGGAAAAAAGATAAAAGAGAAAATCAAATTATCAATATTGTCTACGGCACTCGCCTCCTGCCTTATAACTCGGGAAAAGGAACATCTTTATATTTTAAATTAAGCTGACCCACCGGGAACATCGTCCGCCTGCATCGTCCTCCCGCTGGCCTGAAGCCCGTGGACGCGACCGATGTCCTCCTGTAGACAGCCTCAATACGCCCGCGCCGCATTAAAAGTTCACTACAGACGTATAATAGGATTTACTCCGCTACGGCTTGATATAACCTAGCTCTTATCAAATTACATGCAATTCGAATTGTTTTACGCTTTTTACAGATTTACAGATGTGATAGTTTTAAGATGAAAAAATATGTTAATAGAATGATATATTTATAACACTTTGTCGGCCGTACGACTGCGACAGTCTGTCAAGGCTATTTTAGTCAAAATGCAAATAGCAGAAAAAAATAAATTTATATGTACACCGTACACCGTACACCGTACACCGTACACCGTACACCGCACACCGTACACCGCACACCGTACACCGCACCACGCTCGCAGACCGTTTCATACTGACCGTGCTTTGACATCGCTTTATTACAAACACGATAGTAGTGGGTTGCGGGAATGGTATTTCTTTTTTATCGCCGCTCTTTTATACGAAGTGTGTGTTGCAAGTTAAATTTCGCCATCAACAAAGCTATGACTTGAACACTATGCGGGAAGTGGAGTCTTGAAAGGAAGCGAGACGACGCGTAGAGTTATAATATACATATACTTAATCATATTTTCTCCATTTTCCGTTTTCTAAATATATTTTCACATTACTGTATGAAAAGATGTTTGTCAATCTACTCTACATATATTATTGCATATAGTAAGTGGTCAGGAGTTGCATTCCCATTCGTGTCGTTAACGACGCAGCGCGAGTGCCTGCAGGCGCCGGGCGCTATCTCACACCCTCCCTCTTTACACTCATTACAAGATGATGGCTAGCAGCTATGCAGACACTGGCTGAAAAATACCTTTTCAGGGTTCTGTACCTCAAAAGGAAAAACAGAATTCTTATAGGATTTCTTTATTGTCTGTCTGAATGCTTGTATGTCCGTGTCTAATCACGAAATTGATAAACGTATAACACTTTAAAGAAGTATAAACATAGCTACTAACTTTTTTCTCATTGACAAAATATTTAAAAAAAATTACGTTCCTATTAAATTGTAAGATAAATTTTCTTGTGAATTAATTCAGGTATATGAGAATTGTTGTTAATAGATCTTTTAAAGAGTCCTAGTGTTGAATTTCATACAGCGCTCGTACTCGCTCGTGGCCTGTATAACCGGCACGAGGTCTGCCTGCAGAGATAGGAATCTGCCTCCGAACCATTAATAAGGCTAGTATATTAAAAAAAGAATTAACCCTCTATTTCCCGTACATAGTATCCTACTACTACTAGGTATTGGGAACCTCGCGTTAAAAGTCTTTCTTCTCTAAGTCCAATTTTTGAGATACTGCGTGTTACCAGAAAATTTAACGCCGCGCTTTGTCTAGTTAAGAATAATACGACTATTTAAACATATTGTTTCTCTTTCTGATTATATTGAAATCATATTTATCCAGTCTAATACTCTACAGAGCAGAGTTAAGGATTGCTAAATATATATTATAAGCGAAATCTGAAAAATAGAGTCTCCCACCACTAGATTCCTTAAGTATACCTTCATTTACAGATATATCTATATATATAAAAGGACTTGTGCTGACTGACTGAGGTAAGACGCACGCAGAGCCGTAACCGCTGATGGTAGAAACGTGAAACTTGGGCAGATGTTTATGTTTATTTCTTCACTAAGAAGGAAATTTGAAAAAATTTAACCCTAAATGGATGAAATAGGGGTTGAAAGTTTGTATGGAAAAAAAAATAATCTGTACCGATTTTAATAAAATTTGAAATTCAGACTCTTAAAAATATTTCATTGAACACATGTTTCATGGTTTATAAGAATTCACTCCCTAAGGGTTCAAAAAAGGGGTTGAAAGTTTATATGGAAAAATCTTTAAATTGCCACCAATTTTTATAAAAATTTAAATTCAGACTGTTAAAAATATTTTATTGAACACGTGTTTCGTGGTTTTTTTAGAATTCACTCCTAATAAGCGGGCGAAGCCGCGCGCGCCCTCTAGTATGCATATAATATACTAGCCATAACCTGCGGCTTCCTCCGCATAATGCATATTCTAGGTGTCCCAGGATAATTCCCGAAATGTAATATAGCCCTCCCAGTAAATGTACTGTGCAACAAAAGAAAAATAATTAGAACCAGTAGTAACTGAGATTAGCGCGTTCAACCAAACAAACTCTACCGTTTTATAATATTAATATATAGATTATACTTCGTTTATTATACAGCGTGAAGATTATACTTTTTTGAAGCAGTTTCGCAGCGCTCTTAATTACTATCATTTCTATATAATAACACGTACATATATACTTATACTTATGCCTGTAGAAGGTTTGCATTTCAAATATGACACCAACTTTGATGAAACTCATTTTGAAATATGAGAAAGTTTAAATGTACTTTCTGTTTGTAAATAGCTTTATTAGAAAACTGGCATTTGCCTTTTTAAGTATGTTTGTTGTATAATTTTTTTTATAAAAAAAAAAATTAAGAACGGAGAATCTATTCTCCGTATACGGCATAACGTATACGTTGAAATTAAAAAATAGCACTCATGTAGTCAGTCGTGACAGAGGCCGGTCGTGGCGCAGCGGCACGAGGTGTGACTGCAAAACCGACTGGTTGTGGGAGATGAAATATTTACTTAAATTTATATTTCTATTTCTTCGCTCTGGTGTCGAGGTTAAGCGCGGCGTTGAGTTCTGCCACTCAACACGAAATGCCTCCAGAATTCGGCAGAAAGTGGGGAACGGAGTGTCTTAACACTAGGTTCCTACTGCCTACCCTGCTGTGTGCGGGATACAGCGTGAAGCTAAAAAAAAACGTAGTCAGTCAGTCATATTTAGTTCCAATTGGGTTCAGCCGTGCTATAATTGAAAAAAACATGAACACTGAAATATTATATTGGCGATTGTCATCTCAGGCAATACGGTTTTACAAGTTTAAAAAGAAATATATAGTTATTTGACAAAACTCGTGTACAAGTCACGCGGCATAACTTAGGCCGTAAGTTACGTAACTTCCGACGGTACTAAAAATACTATATTAAAATATATATAAGAAAATAATCTCAATCGGTCAATCGTCCTGAAAACAATGTTCAGTTCACGAACTAAGTGGAAAATTGGATAAACCTTCAGAGAGAGCAATTTAACTATTTGTTTTACTACATTTATCAGCCAGGTTTAGTTTACCACCCGTTTAACACCGCGGCGGCGCAATGGGACCGCGACTGATCGTGCACGATGATTGTGGGTTCAATCTCTACTTTGTTTGGCGTGGAATAACGTTAAAAAAGTTGTAGATTCGATTTTTTATATTTAATTAGATATTTTTGTATTTATGGCCGTCGTGGCGCAGTGGGACGTCTGTCCATGTTAGCGTCGTTGTGAGTTCGAACCCCACTCATTATTATTTGACATTATTTAAATGGATTCCACTGCCTCACTCCGCCAACACAACAACGGGCGTCGTTGAGCGGCGTGACGCGTGACTTCTGTTAACTTGTTAGCACTGCGCGCTGTGGCGACGTGTGAGGTGACTGGATACGTCATTATCGAGTATAGTGTACCTAAGTATAGACTATGTATTTGGTGTCAATTAGTGCACGGTCTACAATAGATGAACAGTGAATATCATATCACAATGAAACTTATAGAGGCAGGCACTAACGCTGGCACGCGTCACTGGTGATGGTCGCAGCACGACAGGTGTAGATATCATCCTCGGTCAAGGGATGAAATTTGACAAACGGCATTAAGTTTCACCAGCTAACACGCAACGTCGCAAATATTAGAGAAAAGCAGAAAATAGAGTGTCTCGACAGCGTAATGCTAACAAACTTATTGATACTTTTTTCACTTTACAGTTCAGTTTTCCAATGACATATTTTATTTACTATTTTTTATCAGCTTCACGCTATATAGTAGTAGCAGGGTAGGCAGAGGGAACCTAGTGTAAGACACTCCGTTCCCCACTTTCTGCCGCATTCTGGAGGCATTGCGTGTTAAGTGGCAGAACTCAACGCCGCGTTTTGCCTCGACACCAGAGCGAAGAAATGGAAATATAAATTTAAGTAAATATTTCATCTCCTCGAGTGGGGATCGAACCCACAACCAGTCGGTTTTGCAGTCACACTTTGTGCCGTTGCGCCACGACTGGCCTCGACATTTACTTTTTATTTAGTAATATATTACTAAATATAAAGAAGTCTACTTTGCTACAGCGGGATATGAAATGAAGGTAAAAAATAAAAATTAATATTTTTTCCCGTAAATATAATAAATATTTAAAGTAAGTATATTGGTTATGATCTGCGTCGCATCCTCGTAATTTTTACTCTCGTCTTATGTAGTGTTTGAGTTAATAATTATTCGTTCCGTTATATCATCAAGAACAGCGCTGTGTCCGCAGTTTTTTCCTTATTGCTTAGTCGCATACATTTTTCCATGGTTGTTATGTGAAAGCAATCAACTTTATCTTTATTTTTTATAAATCGAACACAAAAATACAATATTAAGAAGTAACCATTAGTTGACCTTCGAAAACGCAGTATCAAAGATACTGGAGGAAGGTCACTTGGCGTTGAGTTCCGCCACTCAATACACAACGCCTTTATAGTTCGGCGGAAAGTGGGTCGCGTAGTGTCTTAACATTAGACTCGCACTGCCTACTCTGCTGTATGCGGGATACAGCATGAAGCTGAAAAAACAGAAAGGAGACGGAAATTTTTGGGCCCAAATGTAAAGAATTGAGATATAGTCTAAAACATTGATATTTTTTTTCAATTTTAGAATACCAAAAATCAGCTCAAATGATAATCTGGAAGCGGAAATAAATGAGAAAAATAGTTTAAGATCCTTAATCGATAAAAATAATAGATTATAGTATATGTACTACGAAAATAAAATATTTGTAAATTTTAATTAAGTCTGAGAATTTTAACGTACATATTAGATACATACATATAATTGCAGTATAAATAAATGAAATATAATTACGGAAAAAAACAAAAGGAAATCGATTTGAATCGATTAAAATCAATTATATTTTAAATGATAGATGTGACATATAATTGACATTAACATTTTATCTAATGATTTTTGCATTTTTCGTTCTTTTCGATGCGCTTTGAGCTGTTTTCCGTTTGTTTTGATATTTTCAATGGCTACTGCTTTTTCCACAGATTTTGTTGTCAGTAATCACCTATTTCATAGATTTTGACTGTGCTGAGAGCGTAACTTCACTTTTACCAAATATCTAATAACTCAGCTCTCATATTGCCAAAACTGACAGAATGTTCAGGAAGGGAATGATGTACCTGAATCTATTAAATAATACCATTTTCATCTCTATATATTCTGGGTCCAACAATGTATGCAATCGTTTGGCTCCTTTAATATTTTTTTGAAGTTATGTGTCCTTTGTGACGCGCTATATAAACATGCTCGTGGTAGCGACTGCAATTTTGAACGCTATGTATGTAGTCTTCATTTTTCCATTCCGTTCTGTGGCAGCTTTTTTTTAATATATACGATAAAATAATGGTTCACAGAACCGAATTAGTTTCGTTTTATTTCTCAAGAACCCATTCCGCTTCCCCTACAGGCGTTATACAAAACACAAAGCTGTATTTATATAATATTTCCCCAATATCCATAATTAAGATGTATTGTTATTCGCGTCTCGAGCACAGTGGTTGGAACAAGACAATGGCGTCTTAATGATCTCTACAGACGTATGGGACGCGACTTGGGTGCTATTTGGTAGGTACTGTTACTGTTACACTCACTTTGAGAATAGCACATAGTATATGTATGTATGACAGTCGGTACAATTGGTATTACAATTTGATTAAGGCAATGCGTGAAATAGTGAGTACTTGCTCGGTGAATGTCTCCTCATGTTAGACACGAGGCCCGGAGGAGTATAATTCAAGTACGTGTGTCTTATATTATTGGTATAACGAAAAAGTGTTCAGTTGTTTCACTCTATTTAAGAAGGCGATAAGTAAATCCACAGGGCAAACGCAATTTGCCACGTAAACACCGACCCCGCGAGAATTTTGGGATAAAAATTAGGCTATATGTTGTTCCACAGTTCCATTTAACTTTCAATGTTAGTTCCATAACAATTAGTTCAGATAGTTCAGACAAAAAGAAAGACAGACATCAATTTTAATATAGTTTGTTTCTGTTTTGGTGACGTGTAAATTTACTTACATGCACTTGAAAAATTATGGTTGTTTTGAAATCATAAATAGTATGCTATTCAATTTAAATTTTATTTTTATTTTCTATTTTCATAAAACCCATAATTTTACTATCAATAAAAAACAACAAAACATCGAAAACTATAGATAGCCAATACAATAAAAAAATTGTATAAAATAACCCTTTCAGCAAGTAAACCGTTTGTGAGATTAGCGAACGCAAGCGCACAGACGAACTAAAAATCAAATCATTGTTTTGAGTTCTAATACACTAATAAATGCCCCTACTAATCGTTATATATATATATATATATATATATATATATATATATATATGTTCCATGTACAGACACCGATCAGTTAAGATTTTATTATATGCATAGATATTTAATCGTATATCGGTAATATAGTAAACGGTAAGCACTAGTTTCTGGATTTATTATAACATACATTTATAGTTAGAGACTATTAGGGTATGATTTTGAACAAGATGGTGGCGGACACAAAGGTATATTGTACCGAGTGAGAAAATTGTACTAAATTTATCTTGAACATTCTATTGTAGGCTATACCTGCGGCTTGTTCTAATAAGTAAGAGTTGCGTATGACGCACGATACACCAAGAACCGTTCGAGTAGCAGCGAAATTATTAGTGTGGGCACAGCCTTCCTTCGGACCATCAAACGCAGAAATATCCCCTTCAACGACTAGTTCCTCATATTTGCGAGTTCAATTAACAAACTCTTCACTTTTACGATGTTATATAAAGTGCAATACGAAATAACAACAATGTTAGACAAGTATGTGAACCTAATAAGTCACTCTCTTTATACTTCTCAGTCTATAATCTATATCGTAAAATATCAAAAAAGAAAGAAAATAAAAAAAAAACATATCAGATCTCTACAAAAATATTAAAATATACGCGATTAATTGGGTAAAAGTTTAATTTAAATATCAGCAGTAGTACCAAAATAGCGACGACTCACTAAATACAGAAAACTGATTCACAAAAGAGAGTCTACTCACTCATCCGGCAGGGTGGGGGCTCCTTCTTCTTGGCCGGGCGCGTTCACGTGGTACACGCAGAAGTTCTCGAGCAGGGCGCGCATGTCCACGTAGTTGAAGAACGGTTGGAAGCTGGTATCTGTGGAATATGAGGTATTATTAGTTGTACCGATTTTTTCTAGATATTTGTTTATATTTTTTGGATATGCAGTATATACCTTTAAGTTTAGTTTATAAGATCGATTTTTTTGAAAACTAAAGTATAAACCGTTGGCAAGCTTTATAAAATAAATAAATATTGTGGTGAATGATATCTATAGAACTTATGAAACTCTTTCAGACTTGATAGAAATCGAATATTATAAATTCCATAAATTATTTTCTTTTGTATCCGTATTGCTATGTGGCGTTCTAGAGACCAAACACCTTGGTCGATTTCGATGATTCTTACGTCAATTGATTCGCCGTGTCCTTCCGAGTGTCATTAAAGAAATGAGAGTAATCAAAACTCATCATAGCGACAACCAGTTGCGCTAATGTCAAAATAAAAATAAATCGACTTCGTACTTTGAGTATCGTTGAATAGGTATTTAAAAATGATTGTTAGGTTTCTTTAATGATTTTTCAATTTTAAGTAACAATATATAACGATTTTAAGTTGTATTGATAAGGAAAAACTAGTTTTTCATAATTATACTAATAACAGTGACTCTAGTATTAACGTTAGATTGCACTTATTATGGGGATACAGTAGACTATCATTTCTTCTAAGAAGTCCTCACGGTATTAACGCCCTCAAGGAAATAATAAGCATGCAAAATTTTTCATCTTATAATCCCTGTAACGTAGATAATTATAAAAAAAAACATAAAACATGACTGCATATAAAACTAAAAAGTAAAAAATAAGCTCAAAAAAATAAATTCATAATAAATTCTTCGAGTCCTGTAAAATTATTTAAATGGGTCCCGACTGGTAATTCTAATGAACTATTGGGCTTTTCTTTTTAGTTCTATGCAGTTCGGTTTGATGTATAATTATATATTTTAAAATAACTATTTATTAAATAGTTTACTTGTAAAACACATTCATTGGTATCGTCCTTTTCACGGGTGTCCGCCCCTTGTACACAATAGATCGACTTGTTGATACGAGAGTACAGTTTCCAGATATTTTCGTTTAATTCTCGTTACTCCGTTGTTAGTTTTGTATATTTTTTTTAAGTTTTTTTTTGTTTTATTAAGCTTAAAGGTATTTGTTGATTGTTTTGATATTGTTATATTGACGTTTTCGTGCACGAGTGACACGTAACCAAGCAGCGCTTGCTCTCTTATTCGCCAAAGTAAAAGCAATCAAAGAAAACTTCGATTCTGACAAGATGGTTGTTATTAACGTGTATAGCGTACAAGATACGTGGATATAATTTTTGAAGTACTATTCATTATTTCTTAGTCCCTAATAAAAAGAAAAAAAATGAACGATTTCTCAATGCAATTTGTTGGTACGATTTTTCAATACTTCGTTAAACTCAAAGGAGTGCATCTTCAAATTCTGCTACGTCCTAATTTTTATAACTTGAATAAGCACTCCGCTGCAGAGGCGGGTCAACCTCCTAGCTGAAAGCTTGTTACGGCCCAACAGTCCCCCCCCCCGCTCCCCGCTCCCGGCAAAAGCACAACACTCAACAATAAACGTTGAATTATTTTTAATTGGACGCAGTTAAATTCAAGCTTTTGTTTAATTTCTAAAAATCTGCGCCTTTGTAATGTATTCCAATTATAAGTGAATGTTCGCTTGTATTTACTTAGTTTATTATAAGAGAGGACAGTAAATTGTGGTTGGGTTTGTGGTAGTAGGTAGTGGCGGTTGGGTAGCCTAGAATTGAACGCGATTCACATAAATGAAACTCCCAATAGATGAAATTTAAAAGAATCTAAAATATTTTTTTATTTAGGTTCACGCTGTACTTATTTCACATGTACCAGAAAGGCAGAGAGGGGAACTAGTGTTAAGATATTCCGTTCTCGCACGCACTGCCAAGTTTCAAGACATTACATGTTGCGTAGCAATGAGAAGCGTTTCGTCGATCTAAAAGAGGAAATGAAAATGTAATAATTCCCACGAGTGGGGATCGAACCCGACATAGTGTTACAGCCAGACGCTACCACTGAGCCACGCAATATATCGCCGGATATGAAAATAACTATTTTAAATAGAGAAAAAATAAAATGAGTCCTTAAACTACATTAGATGAAGTGTAATCGATACTTCTTGTGATAAAGATTAAAATTCTTGTGTTAAAGTAAGGCGATCAAATACAAGAAATTTCTTTATAAAGTAAAATAAAAAAAAATAAAGGTAAAAAATATTACATACATAATATGCGCATCCGGCAAGATTCTTGGTAAGACATAATGCGGCGTTAAGAATCGAATACCGAAAGGAGCAAAATAAAAACAATAATAAATATTACGTTGTTTATGGCAACTGGTCACTAGATGCCGATTATTCAAAACGCGAGAAATAATAATGATAAAATATCAGTATTATTAATTTTCAGTAAAATTGTCAATAAAAACCAAAATAATATTTAAATTACAATCATTTTGTAAGTTTTTTCAAATTACATTGCTAGCAATGCAAGCTACTCCGACCGCAGTACAGCCGTACCGTGTGTCCGTGTCTCCGTACAAGGGAACTATTAACGTAATGCAATAAAACCTATAACCTTCCTGCATGAACCGACTATTCAATACAAAAATATATTTTTTAATTACAACCTTTCCTCATCTAGTTCTGATGATGCTTTTTATTTTTTTTGTCTAAGTGACCTCTTCGGTGGATAATGTGAGATTGAATTGCGCTATCTACATAGTATATTATAAAGCCGAAGGGTTTGTTTGGTTACCACGCTAATATCAGGAACTACTAATTTAATTTTTTTGTCGTTGGGCTGTATTACATCACGTTGATCCCACCGTACATGCAGTCTGAGATACTTCTGACAATTGGAACGTGCCATGTGTCATATATACAATTGGTAGTTATTTAATGATGCGGGCGGAGCCGAAGGCAATAGCTAGTTCTTATATAATCCATTAGTCACATACAAAATATGACTTAACAAAGTACACACAAAATGTTATAACTGAAACTCCACAAGTTTTCAAAATTAATCTAAAGATACTTAAAATTTGCTAAAGATATACAAGTTTAGTTAGCAACTGGGGCACTGGAGGTACTCGACGACCGACGTTTACTAGACGCTGACGACGTTACTTTATATAGGAATGGACCCAAACATTAAGAATGTCATGAAGAAAGAAGTCTCAAGACAAAAGAATACTGAAGATGGGATATGAGAAAAACATCAGATTCAGGCAGAGGAAACCTAATGTTGAGACTTGAGACATTCGGTTCCCGCACCGCACAATTTACAGAATCTTCCGAAACAAAAATAATCTTTTTGCCTACTTTGTAAAGTATAAAGAAATATATAATAAGCCAATGTTATCGTATTTTTCTATGCGTAAATGTTCTAGCGAAGTCGTAGCAGTGAGCCACATGGCCGGGACTCGGGATCCCCGGGAATGCGATAAGAGCCGACTTCGATAAGGGTTTTATTAGAATTTGCATATGGTGTTTGTTTGGAAACAATATTAAACTTCTAAACGTTTTTCTTGTAAGATCCTTGACACTGTGGTACAGTGGATTAATATTGTGTTTTGTTTTTGGGTGTTATAAGTTCACGAATACAAAGTGTCAAGAAGGAGTGATTTAATTATTCACGTCTGTAAAATTTTTTTGCAGTTCCACGAGGTTTATTGCATAGCATTGCATATTTATTGCATTGCCAGTCGTGGCGCAGCGGCACGAAGTGTGACTGTAAAACCGACTGGCGTTGTGTGGGTTCGAACCCCACTCGAGGAGATGAAATATTTACTTAAATGTATATTTCCATTTCTTCACTCTGGTGTCGAGGCTAAGCGCGGCGTTGAGTTCTGTCACTCAACATGCAATGCCTCCAGAATTCGGCAGAAAATGGGGAACGGAGTGTCTTAACACTAGGTTCCCTCTGCCTACCCTGCTGTGTGTGGGATACAGTGTAGTGGTTAAGAACAATAATTAATTTTATTAATTTATGTAATTTTATTTTTATGCAAATTTAGTTTTTATTTTATATAATTTAATATAAAAATAATAGCATGAGTAGAACCGAGCGCGCTTGACCTTTTGACCTATTTTTTTATTGCAACGGTCGCGCGGCGAGCTCTGCGTACGCGCCGGTGCACCAGTCCGAGTTCATACCGCGACGGCGAATGCACGCTTCCTTTTGCGCTT
>JAATLQ010038596.1:0-41204 GCA_013421005.1 Heliconius erato x Heliconius himera
CAATTGGTGAAATTTTCAAGTAAATCGGTTCAGTAGTTTCAGAGAAAAATGCGGACAACAATATGTCGACAGACAGACAGACAGACAGACAGACAGACAGACAGACAGACAGACAAGAAATTCAAAAAAAATCTTTTTGCTTTCTATTAGTCTTTTTAAGTATCCCTCTATCCATTTCAGTCAAAATTACTAAATGTACAGACAAAATATTTTTACTGTCTTATTATATATAGAGATTTTATTTGCATGGTTAGCCAAAAGAATTCTTTTAGTTTTGGTAGCCTCATAAGTGGGCGGTAAGTGAAGAACGGAGTGTCGTAACACTATATTCTTTCTGCCCACCCTGCTATATAAAAATGTATACACTTGACTAGTCTGTTACTAATACTTAAGCCGATGTTAGCAAGGAATCTATTTTTTCGCTTTGCATTGTTCGACGTTCGTGATGTTCTTGATTAATCGATATTGGTTCAGTAATAAACTACGGCATGCGCTGTTTATACTTGATAGAAACACATTTGTTACTTTTATTTGTTTCGAGTTAACTATTGCACTTTGGTAATAAATTTTAACCATGTATTTAATATGGAAAAATAAATGCATAAGATTTTTTTTTTATATTCATAAAATTTTATTTCATATAACTAAGGAAAGGACAATATTTTTTTATGTAACGTGATAAAAATACGAACGGACGAACGGAAACGGAATGGGATTTGGAAACCGTTCTAGTGTGGTGGGTTCGAATCCCGATACGATTAATTTTTTTATACGTTTACTAATAAAATGTATTTATCCATTACTCTTTCTAGCTGAGAAGCCAAAAAAGTTATTTATTACTTTCATTCTATAGCTTCAGGTAAGCAGATAATCTAGTGTTAAGACACTCTGTTCTCCAATTACCAAACATTATGTGATGAAGGGTGACGGAATCAAACGTTACACTCTGTCTCAATAGAGTACAGTCGTATTATTTTATATATAGATTGTTGTTATAAGACATTATATTTTATTATAACCAACTTTACTAAGGAACATCTAACTTAGGTATATAATATTTCTGATGGCCCGTGGGTATACAAGTCCTAGTAATAATGTAGGAGTAAAAATTCTTTATTATCACACCTCCTGTGGATTTGCTTGCACTAGATCTTCTATAAATTGTTTATTTGTATAAAAATTACAAACTGTAGCCATATTTTAACTTTATAAGTATGGGTTCAAGGTACGTGATGTTTATGAGTTCAAATGAAATATGGGAATTTTCCTTTTTTTTTATGGAAAAGACAAAGGAAATTTTCCTGCTTCTAACCGATTCCAAGGAGCGCAGGTTATGATGTTATGTATGTTATATATGTTATGTTATGTTTGACCCGTATGTATGTATATGATATTATGTTGTAATCAAATAATATTTATTAACAATTTTCTTGGGAACTAAGTTATATTGATATTATCCTTTTTGATATACAACACAACACAACAAGTAAAAGTCACCTCGAGTGGGGATTGAACCAACAGTCTAAAAAGTTTAAAAGTTAGACGCTGCCCCACTGCGCCTAAAGTGATACATAATATAATATGTATATTTTTAATTTGTTATGTTTCAATTTTCCTGTTAATGAGACCGTCGTAGCGCAGAAGTACAAACGTGCAACTGTAAACGCATCCATTGTGGGTTCGATTCCCACTAGAAGAAATGAAATATTTAATATTTTCTTCGCTCTAGTAACAATTCAAAGCGCGGCGTTTAGTTCCGTCACTCAACAAATAATGCCTCCATAATTCGGTGGGAATGGGGGAACCAAAGTATCTTAACAGGAAACGGAGTGTCTTAACCCTAGGTTCTCAGGTTTACAGGAGAATCTTTAAAAAAACCAGGAAGACAGAACGTTTACTGACGAAATCCATTATATAGTAAATCAAAAAAATCCATTATATAGTAAATCAAAATTTTGCTTCTTTTAGAAGCAATTACAAAAAAAAATGTACGTAGAAATACATAAAATACCTATCTTTTATTATAACAAAAAATACAAATATATACCTACATACAAACATAAACATTTGCAATATTCTTATTTCATCCCCGCCCGCCCGCGGCTTCGCCCGAACAATAACTATTAAGTAAATCTTCTTTAGTATAATATGGTAAATTACGAGGCGCGGTGTGGAAGGCTATTACGTCGTACATAAAAGATTCGCGCTTGAGATGCCAATTTGATTCAAATCGGTATATACATCGAAGTTGAGAGTAAGTAACGATTATAATGTATATATAAACTTGCACACATTTATGTATAGAACTTTGAAATTTCAATAATAAATAAATAAATCAGCTGTATCCCGCACAGAGCAGGGTAGGCGGAGAGAACCTAGTGTTAAGACATTCCGTTCCCTACTTTTGCTGAATTCTGGAGGCTTTGCATGTTGAGTGGCAGAAGTCAACGCCGCGCTTTGCCTCGAGACCAGAGCGAATAAATGGAAATATAAATTTAAGTAAATATTTCATCTCCTCGAGTGGGGATCGAACCCACAACCAGTGACATACACTTTGTGCACCTGCACCACGACTGGCCTCTGGAATTTTCAATGATAGATAAATTGTTTTACGGTCTACATTGTATGGGAAACGAGGAATTTATATTATATAATCGAGACATATGCTCTTTTATATTTGGAAGTGTATTTTTTTTTTCATTTAAGAAATAATATTTAAGAATTATAGCGCCTCAAATATTTACACTTAGATAGCCTTCAAATATTAACAAGAAATAAATAAAATGTTATTTCAATCCATAATTACTTAAATTTCTATTTTTGAACGCGACTATTTTTTATTTAAAACAGCTTATTCGACTTTAGTTAGTATGGATTACACGAAATTGTTAGTCCGCTATAGACGTCTGTATGTCCAAAAGTAGACAACTAATTTATTATACTGTGTCTAGTGCAAGTTTAAATCCAAATTTGAAATGCAATGTACGGAACATGGCACCGTTGTGGTACGATAAAACTTTAAATATTATTAAGGGATTTTTTTTTTATTAAATTTCTCTTCCAAATTTTTTCAGACAGTGGACGTTGAGTAACGAAAATCAATGCCGCGCTTTGATTAGAAACTCTTTTAACTTCTGTGTTATTTAGTTTCTCTGGTCTATATGAATAATATTATTTCTAATAGAATAAAGCGTTTTAAGAATATAAAATCTACTTACGTTTCCTTGTGGATCGATAAGTTGTGCGTATTTTGGTGCTTTCGCCTTGCTACCGTCAGCGAAGACACCGGCAAGCCGTAGGGGAGTCCCCGGTCGCGCTGCGGCACGCTCATATTGCGCGCCCACTCGGCCACTTTCTGTACACAAAATACAATATATAAAATGTAAAAAAAAATATCTCTTCATAACTCTTGTTAGAAAGAAATGTGTAAAATTTCAGGCCAGTCGTTTTAAGGCTCAAGTGTGTAAGTGATGATAGATATTGGCTTCGATACCTTCTCGAGGAAATGAAATATTTATTACTTACACTTCTTTTTTCCGGTGGTCGTATAGGGATCGAACCCACAACCAGTCGTTTACAGTCACATTTTGTGCACCTGCGCCACGACTGGCCTCCAACTCTGGACAATAACGGTAATAATCAATAACCACCCATAAAGCTGTCATTCGGCATCTTTCGATTACACTCAAGTTTCTATAAGAGTTTGTGAAGTCACTTGAATATTAAACACATGTCTGTGGCGGTACTTAACGCCGCGCAATTTCTAACTCGTCAATCCGGAAATGAAAATAATTTATTTATATAATATATAATTGTCATGTCCGAATGAGAACAGAACCTACAACCATCGCGTTCGTAGTTAGATTTTTCTACTGCGCCACAATAGTCTCAAGTATAATAAAAACATCAGACAAGTATATAAAAAGAAACCAAAAAAAAACAGCTTGATGTCTAACAATTGGACAATTCGTCCAAGTTCATATTTATTATAAATAAGTCTGGTCAAGAATTAACTTATGAGGTCGGTTATAATGTTCAGATTTTTCAAGCGAGGCTATGCAATAGAAATATATTTTAGCAACTAATAAATAAAATCCAAATAAATCAACTGCACGCTGTATCCCGCGCACGTGTAGGCAGAGGGAACCTAGTGTTAAAACACTCCGTTCCAAGGATTTTTTGGAGATATTGCGTGTCGAGTGGAGTAACTCAATAGCAGGTTTTTGTCTTGGAAGAGCAAAGAAATTAAAATATTAAGAAATAATAATTATATTAGCGGGGATCGAACCCGAAATGAGTCGCGTTTACAGGCACAAATTGTGCACCTACGCCACTACTGGCCTCACTAAGATAAAGAGTTATTAACAATATTCCTAAAATATTAATGGAAAGAGGTCAACATTGCACATAACAACAGTTTGACTGTAACACAATGGTTGCGGGTTTGATTTAAACGTGTGGCAATAATTATATTAATTTAAATTTGGTAGGACGAAGTCCTGCGTTAACTATTGGCACTTAACACTCATTGTATCATAATTAGAATAGAGGCTTTTACTGGTTACCTCTGTTTAACCTGCTAGACTAAATGTCAAATCAAATCATCTTCACGCTGTATCACGTACGCAGCGGGGCAGAGGGAGCAGGGCTTTCCGCCGAGTTCTGGATGCATTGCGGGTTGGCTGGTGGAACTCAACGCCGCGCTTTGCCTCGACACCAGAGCGAAGAAATGAAAATATAAATGTAAATAAATATTTCATTTCCTCGAGTGGGGATCGAATCCACAATCAGTCGATTTTACAGTCACACCTTATGCCCCTGCGCCACGATTGGCTTGAACAGGCCTGCCTGTACTTATACTAGTATGCGGGATATACATATATAAAGCTAAAATACGCTATGGTCGCGTTATGACCGCCGTTATGATAGAAGCTAGAATATGGCTGCGTAGTTTAGATTTTAGAATAAATTAAATTACCAGAAGCAGGCCTGGCTCGATAAGCAGAGATGGCACGTGGAGACACGAGGGCGAAGGCTCGACTTCGTAAGAGGGCGGCAATGGAGCCCCGAGCAGTTGCAAGCGCTCCACCTCGACAACCGCACGCTGAAAACCACCCTGTAAAAAAAATATTAAGTCAGAAATATCAATATGAATATTAAATAATATTGACTAAAGTGACACATTAAGGAAAGATAAATTTTCAGAAACGTAGTAAAAATTTAATATATCGGGAAACGAGCACTTCCAGGCAAAGGTTCCTGGAGAAACGGGTTCGACTCTCCCGAACTTAATATTTTTATAAGTTTCAAAATAATTTTCAATATACCTAAATATTTTTAATTCTTATGTTTAAAACAAAACGAAAGTATAATCAGTTTCAAACTAAATTACATTGTATATTAACAACAACGATAAACATTTTTTTATAAGTATTAACGCAAAATATAGAGTGATTTCTTACTAAGGGAAGACGAATCTCTCTTCTTTATGTCTAATACGAGAGATTACTAGACATTTCTAATATAGGACGGAGGCAATAACTCTTAGGTCATGGCAATTTATTAACTTAGTTAACGATGAGAATATACATACATATCTATTGTTAAGAGATGTTATGATAAATAGTATATTAAAATAGTATGATAATGACAAAGGAACCTAGTGTTCAGATATTCCATTCTCTACTTCTACCCAATTTTTGAGAAACTCAACGTAACTCAACGCCGCGCTTTATTTTGTTACCAGAGCAAGGAAGTAAAAAAATATTACCACAAGTAGAAATCCAAACAACGACAGTGACGTTATATGGGCCCTAGGAGCGAAGATCAAGCTATATAATATAATTCATCAATTTTGTTACATTCTGCATGAAATTCACCGTGTAATCAAAAGCCATAGGGTACTTCTCGTATTTTTTTCTTTTAGCTTTACGCTGTATTTTGTACATATCAGGGTAGGCAGAGGGAACTTGGGAACCTAGTGTTAAAACACTTTGTACCAACCAAAGTGTCTTAACACTTTCCGCCGAATTCAAAAGGCATCGCGTGGTACGTGGACTTAGTAAGTGACAGCTAACTATACAAATAAAAGATAAAATCCAAAAAATGAAATTTTATAGATATTTCATAGATATTAAGTTTCAAATTCTCATCTGATTTCCTCTTGAGGTATAAAAGTTAAATGAAAACTATGACAAATTTAAAATTGTAGTTAATATTATACAACAAGAGTGCATACGCACGTAAACTTAAGTTTGTCAGTTTGTTTTTATAAGTCGTTCTACCAGTTGACATACAATCCTAAAACTGGTACGGAACCCTCAGTAAGCGAATCCGACTCACAATTATTTTTTTCTTTAGATTTTTGTTTTGCGATTCTTTCTTCACAGCTCATTGATTACCCTGTTTCAAATACTAAGAAGCACAACTTATAGTAACTTTTCAACAAATACCAATCTATGTTAATAGATTTTTATTGAGACGGAACGGCAAACCAATCATCATTTTCCACAAAAAAACTATAATAATTTGCGTCCTTTTACGTAAAACAATGGCCTTTAGGAAGAAAGGTCGTACCCACGTCCGAGTTAATGTATACTTTGACATTAGAAGTAATTGGTTTTATAATTAAATATTTTACACTAAGGAAAGAGTACTAGCATCGGAATTATAACTATATACTAGCATCGGAATTGTAACTATATATATAGCATCGGAATTTAAACTTCACACATTTACTCCCAAATGCATACATGGCAGAGAGAGAGAGAGAGAGAGAGAGAGAGAGAGAGAGAGAGAGAGAGAGAGAGAAGTAAAAGATAAAACAAGATATTTCGTTCTCAATTTTCTGTTCAGAAGGTTTTTTTACATCTTCACGCTCTATCTTGCATACAAGAGGGTAGACAGGTTTTCGAGACTTTATGTGAGATTAGGTAAAAAAAATGTATTAGTTAATATAAAAAGTAAGCATTGTCCTATCAAAATAATAGTATTTAATAGTATTTTAATGACAATAATAAAAACTGGTGTGAATAAAAGTATAGGAAAAAAAAATATCATCGAGATTATAAAATAAAACTGATTAAAAAAGCATTCACGCCATAAAACGTTTTTACCGTCAAAAAAGTAGACGCGGCAAAGCTAACCCTGCCTGTATCGCATTCTCATCTTTCCTGTGTCGGTCGACGATAGAATGTTAAAATAAGAATTGTATAAAAAAATTGTATCTAGTAAGTAAATGTTGGTTTGTTATTTATTCATTTGATTTAAATTTATTATTTTACTAGCTTTTTTCTGCAGCTTCGCCCCCATGGACCATGGTTACGTGGAAATAACTGAGAGCTTTGTATGACATGGATTATCCAATACAAAAAAAAAACAGTTCAAACCCATAGTTCTAGAAGTTAGTGCGTTTAACAAAACAAATTGTTTAGGTTAACAATCTGTTTAGGCTTTTTTGTGTTTTTTTAGATGTACACTGGAAAAGCTGACTTCTAATGTATCTACGTATTTATAGAATATGATTATTCCCGAGTATTCGTAATCTTTATCTGGTCACGTACGTACATAATATGTAAAGTTATAATATAGCTGTAGTCTAGTAACATAAACTTTGCTATTTAAATCAAGTGTATTGTTTTTAAATTTCATTTTTATTTATGTAAGATTAGCAATCCAAACGCGGCTTCGCCTGCTGAAGCTTATTTTATTGCCAAATTACACAAAATCTTTTGTAGCCAATATCTATAATCATAAATTGTAGCCAATATGTTATTCTGAAGTATAACTTATATTTCTATAAAGTTTCATGTAAGTCCGTTCAGTAGGTTTTGCTTGAAAACGGGACAAACATCCATCTTTATAAACACATTTTTCATATTAGTAGGATAACACCACAGTCTAGCTTCCGATAAAATTACGTACATATATGTAGATAAAATGTTAACTTGTTAAATTTAGTAGATTAGTGAAGGAAACATATTAAGACAAGAAACTGATAGAATAATAAACTAAAGTAATACAATAGGATAGGATATTTATTACTGACCTAATTATTACTGATTGAGGTATGGCAGTGTTGAAAGGTTCACTGTACGCAACTTGCGATTTTAAATACTACTGACAGGCAAAAGAAACGAAAAAACGTAACTACTATAATATAACTATTAGCAAAAAAATAATAACCATTATTAAAAATAAATAGTTTCTTTAAAAAATATCAACAACTTGTTTTGATATAAATTTTATATAACTTAAATAAACGGTTATCTACTTATTTAGAAAACGTATAGAAATTTGAACGTAGCGTGACTCGAACCCGCGCCCCCTGGATATCTACCAGGCGCTCTGACCGCTAAGTCATACGTTCTCATCAAGCTACGTCGAATTTTTTATACGCTTGTTACAACTTATTTATGTTGTTGGCATCTCTGTAGGGAGATTTTTACAATATATTTTTTTTATTTTTCTAAGTGTGAAATAACACTTTAAAAATTATAAAAATAAATGGTTATCGTTGATATTGATGCTTGTACATTTACTAATTAATAAAACCAATTAATAAATAATTAATAAAAGCTTGTTACATATTCTAGTAAGAAAACTCATCCGTATACGTCTACAGTAAAAAAGGTGGTTTGTATAGACATTTTTTTATCTTTTAATTGTACTAGGAACAATAGTAGAGAGAAAAACATGAGTACGCCCAGGAAGGCGTGTATGAAAACATTTATTCTCGTAGAAAAAGTGAGAGTGATGTCACTATGTGATGGTTTATTCCACTTACACAATTTGGGATATAACATGAATATCTACATATACATACATTTTTTTTTCAGCTTCACGCTGTATCTCGCACACAGCAGGGTAGTCCATTCCCCACTTTCCAATGCCAATTTCTGGAGACATTGCGTGTTGAGTGTCAGAACTCAACGCCACGCTTTCCCCTCGACATCAGAGCGAAGAAATGAAAATATAAATGTAATAAATATTTCATCTCCTCAAGTGGGGATTGATCCCACAACCAGTCGATTTACAGGCACACTTTGTGCCTCTGCGCCTCGACATGGAGAGAGCGTAGGGGAAGTGACCAAGACGATGTTTTAAAGAACCTAGGATGGCGGCTAAAAATTAGATTTTGAATATTACATCGCACAGTCCAACCAAGGAAAATTGCAGGTGACAACGCCTGCTTAAAAATAAAATGTGATTTATCTTAACCTGTTGTATATTTTAATATATTCACTCTTATAATAATTCTCAACTTCTCAACATAAACTAAAATAAAAAAAAGTATATAATTTCGCTCATAAAACTGCGAAGGAACTTAAAAAGCTCGAAAGTAATTCACGTATCGTTACGAAGATCTAACGTTTCATAATTTAAAATTATAAATTATGATCGACTCGGCAAGATGCGGCAAGGGCGTGACCACTAAAACCATGGCAACGCAAACGTACAGTGCGACCGACGAGTTGTGGCCGCCCTGAAATTCTCCTGCCGACGGCTGCGCAATTCGTCTTTTTTTAAAATATTTTTTTAATATTTTCTTACCGAATGAATAATGCGTAAAAGTTCAGAAAATTTACCATCGGGGCGGTCACGACTCGTCAACCGTACTATATAACGCGGCTGTTAGCCTGCGCTCGGGCAAAAAGTGAAGACTGGCACTTTTACTCGAACAGAGTAATTTTAGAATAGAGGAAACAATGAGTAGAATTATTTGTTTTAATATATTGGAATTTCAAATATTTTGTGTCTGATAAAGTGTTTGTCTCGATTTCGTGTGGAGAACGAAGAATGAATTGTCTTAACCCTAGGTTTTTTTATGTTTTTAAATAAGTGGAAGATGAAAAAAAAAAAATGATTTTAACAATTTTTTTGCAAGAAAAAAAGAAACAAAAATAAATAAATGAACATTTGAAAAGAATTTATAAATTTAATTCCACAATTTTTTGTTTTATTTCCAAATACAAATCGTTTCTAAACAATTTCGACGAGTTTATATTTAATAAATATTTTCTATTTTAATTTAAATCTGTATTATATTGAAGTTGCATTTTTATCACGTAATAAAACTTTATAATCGATTAGTTGCGATATGTAAAATCTATACTAAGAACAAGGCAGCCCCATAAAATGGCTGTTAACGAGTAATAGCAAAACCAATTCACACATACATATTTGTAAATATAGTGTAATGTTGTAAAGTGGATTTATTGTTTTATATTAAATTATCATTTTTTTAACTTCACATTGTACCCGCATATAGTAAGGTAGGCAGAGAGAACCTAAGAACCTAGTATTAAGACACTCTGTGTCTATTTAAACATTTCCGTTCCCCACTTTCCGTTGAGTTGCGCCACTCAACACATAATGTCTCGAAAATTGGGCGGAAAGTAAGTAATATAGTGTTTTAATATTAGATTCCTGCTATATACAGCGTGAATAACAAAGTTTTCGAGTGTTTGCACTCGACAGGCAACATTTGGAGAGAAAGTTAAGGGCTAGTCACACACTAATCCCGATCTCTCTGGTGTCAAGGCAAAGCGCGGCGTTGAGTTTTGCCACTCAATAACAATGCCTCCAGAATTCTGCAAAAATTGGGGAACGGAGTGTCTTAACACTGGGTTCCCTCTGCTTACCCTGCTGTGTGCAGGGTTCAGCGTGAAGCTAACAAAAAACATAAATAATTACATACAAATATAATTTTCTGCTTAGCGTAAAAAAAAATAAAGAAATTATAATTGCCTACAAAGAATAACAAAAAACAATTTCATAATTATTTTTACTTTTAAATTTCAATGTAACTGTCTCTTTTACTCTCGGTCTCTTTTGTATTTTTTTTAATATTGTACATGTTTATACGCACGACAGGCAGTGTATCTCAGAGGTGCGTGTTGAAATACATCTACTTTGAAATTTATTATAAAAGGATAATTATTAACAAGGCAAATATTAGGTTTGCTCTCTAGAAATATTACTCTATTCCATTGAGTCGCTCCATGTTTTATGGTGGATTTTTATGGTTTTCAAACCATGTAACCGGTACGGGCGACCTTCAAGGACAGACTCGTCCGGTTGCGGGGGTTACTTACTGCCTTTCTGGTTGATCGGTTACCTTTGTACAGGTGTGGTATTGTTTAATTATAACAATATAAGTTTTATTAGAATTTTAAATATGTATTATTTGTCTTTTGCTACGAAATTGGGTAAATAATTATGAGTTTCAAATATGAATGATGATAAAAATAATTGTAAATTTTGGTAATAATCATGCAAATTTGTTATTTTTGTTATTTTATGCAAATAGTCGACTCCCGAGTATAGTGGGATAGGCAGAGAGACACTAGTATCAAGACACTCCTTGTTTTCTTTCCGTTCATTTTAGGGGATTTTTTTTTATAAATAGCTGTGCACTGAGCACTGCACCTAGCAGTGTTTGTAGAAGGAATCTGGGAACCTAATATTAAGATACTCCGTACCTCATTAACACACTTCAGTTCCCGATTTTCCGCCGAAGTCTTGAGTCATTGCCTTTTGTCTCGTTATCAGAGCGAAGAAAAGAAAATATTAAATATTTCATTCCTTCGTCGGAATCGAACTAATAACCATCGTGATTGTCGTGTTCGTGAGATTCGTAATATTTAAAAAAAACCCTACTATCATTCTATTTGCAATCCTTTTAGTATATCTATCCTGTGGAGATGCAGTAATTTCTTGATTTTCCTTATTTATTCAACACTGCAAGTTAGCACAACCTTTCCTTTAGGAATGTACGAGGTATATTGGTACATGACATAGCTATTTGAAAGATATTCTTGTAAAAATATTGATTTTATTTATAAAGTTTCAACATAGCAAAACTTTTACTTGCCTTTATAATCCTAAAAGGCTTAAAATGAATAATATTTTAAATGATATATAAAGATTTATCATATTACAATATACCTATAGATTATAATATATCTTGAGGCCAGTCGCGACAGGTTGTGGGTTCGATCTCAACGCGACCCACCTCAAGAAAATTAAATATTTCATTTTAAAAATAAAGAAGAATATTTATTTAAATTTATATTTCCATTTCTTCACTTTGGTGTCGAGGCAAAGCGTGGCGTTGAGTTCTGCCACTCAACACGCAATGCGTCCAGATTTCGGCAGAAAGTGGGGAACGGATTGTATTAACACTAGGTTCCATTATGCATACTCTGCTGTGTGTGGGATACAGCGTGAAGCTGATTCTTTTAAAAAAGAACAAAGTGCGTTCCCCTTTTTCGCTGAATCTGGAAGCATTGCGTGTTGAGTTACATGCTTTCCCTCGAAAATAAAGCGAAGAAAAGTAAATATTAAATATTTCATTTACTCGAGTAGGAACCGAACCCACTACTTGACGTCTTTTTTAGCCACACTTTGTGCCCCTGCGCCACAATTGGCCTCATCTTACTGCCTATCACTATCACATGTTATACCTACAGTTCAAAACTGTATAGTACTTTCACAATTATCAAAGACAGAGTTACGAACGACCTTTAAAAGCTTACACGTCAGTAGAGCTTTTGAACTTTCATTTGTGTCATTGACGCCCGGCTTAGACTTGCCATACAAATTAGTTAGCGAAGTGAGCTTACGTGAGATGGAATAGCAATAATCACAATGTAATATATTTTTTTTATTTTTTAACATAAAAAATAATAAGATGGTTTTTTTTATAATATTTTGGTAATATAATTATTTTATATTATATATTATTTATTTAATTTTTTTATTTTAAGGTGGGGAACGAAGTGTCTCAACACTAGGCGGCCTTCGCCATGCCCTGCTACATGTGGGATACAGCGTGAATATAAATAATAATTATACAAGGTGTTTACATATACATACATAGACAAATTTTTGTATGGGATCTTTTATATGAATAATATATATATTATAAGTAAAAAGTTAAAGTCTCCTATATTTACAATTCACAGAAACTAACTATTTTTTGGATTACATTTGGTGTAACCTATCAAATTTTGGTTAGTTAGCGTGTTACGTGTGTTTTGGTCGTATTTTTATAATTTATACATCTAACCTATTTTTTAACTTAACACTGTATACCGTATAAAGCAGGGTTGGTAGAAGAAACCTAGTTAACTTTACCTTAACGCTAGTGACCAGACACTACGTCTTCCGTTCCACACCTTCTGCCAAATTGGCAATACATGGTTAGTGGTGGAACTCAACGACGCTGCCTTGCCTTGTTACCTGAGCGAGGAAACTCAAAGTATTAAATACATCATATCCCACTTCCGAGTGGGAACACACAACCGTCGCATTTAAACTCTCTTCTATTTTTTTGAAAAAAAAAAATACATTTTAAGCTCCATTGTTATACATTTAACTATAAGAAACATCTGACGGATGGTTTTAACGCAATACTTATGCAGGGCACGGTGAAAGCTTTATGAAGATATACTACTATGATACTTATAAGATTTTTTTTATTTATTTTTCCCAGTTAACAGAATCTAAGGGGTACTACGCTATTTTCTAATTTGTGTTTAAAAAGTGAATTTATACTATTAATATGAAGCCGAAGGGTGTGTTTGGTTGAACGTGTTAATATCGGGAAGTACTGGTTGAATTTGAAATAAATCGTTTTCCTGTCGAATAGTCCCTTAATTGAGGAAGACTATGTTATATAGATTCTATTACATCGCGGTAATTATTTGAGGCCAGTCGTGGCACAAGCGTGCGACCGTAAGCCCGATAGGTTATGCGTTCAATTCCCATTCGAGGAAATGAAGTATTTTATATTTTCTTACTCTGATATCGAGGTAAAGCGCGGCAAAATGCCTCCAGAATTCAGTAGAAACTGGAGAACGAAAGTATTTTAATGGGAACGAGGTGTCTTAACGGTAGGTTCCCAGGTTCTGACTTTCAATCTGACTTTGTGCAAGATACAGGAGAAAAATGTTACAATTTAACCTATAGTACCTGAGATCTCGGGCACTTGGAATGTGTCATGTGTCATACATAATTCTTAGTTATTTCCCTTTATCCACAGGACAAAAGCCGCATATAAAAGCTAGTGAAATATATCTAAGAAAACTGAAGTAGCGTATGTATAACATAATATATAAATATTCTATAAAGTGGGATTTAAAACCCACACCTACTATGTTCAGTCAGACAAGTTGCTGCGATGGCGTCATCTTTATGGGAAACTATTTAAAGTTAGACAATCGCGGCCTCTGAATAAATATTTCATTATTTCAAGCTTAAATCTATATAAAAAATATTGCAAAAGGTTATAAATAAATTACAATAAAATTTTTAGTTTTGAACAATATAATATATATAAATATATAATAATAATTTTGAATACATAGTATAAAATATATTCAATTTATTACTGAAATAATGGAAGAAAAGATTACGTAATTACATTTTTTTTAAATATGTTGCATTCTTTTTTATCCCGCATGTGGCAAGGTAGGAAAGGGAACCACGCATCACGGAACTCACGCATCCCGAAACTCAACGCCGCGCTTTGTCTTATTACCAGCAAAAAATAAAAATAATCCAACGAAGCAACTTCCATTCTTAGTATATTCTTCTTTGAATACGATATATCGTACAATATAAATGTAATCGAGCACATTATTTCGTATAACTGCGAAGTAAGACAAGTTTGTCAGGTTATTTATTGTACTGGATTTCGCGTGATTCCTCATAGATTAGAACAATCTGGTGCACTTTGTATCTGTTGGAGGAAGGTCTTGCGGACGGTCGTTACCCTTTAGTACTTACGTAATATATCTAGTTGTATGGTATAAGAATAAGAAGACCTTGTGATTTACTGCATTTTGAAATTCTGTAGAATGAGAATAATATTTGTAAAGTGATATTCTCTGTTTCTCTTCTTTCTGTAAATTTAAATGCATGCACTATCTTGTTTAAATGGATTGAAAACCCTATAAATATTTTATCTTATGTAAATTACATATTAAAATATGTTACGATAGCGTCTTATTTAATATGTTTTTATTGTTTGGTCATCTTCATTATGTGTTTTTTTTTCTTAAAGACATACATACATTACAAAATTATGAAAATATACATAATCTTGTATATTTTTGCGGCGTTCTGTTCTGTTGTCTTGACACTAGGTTCCCTCTTCCTACCCTGCTGTATGCGGGAGACAGATTAAAGCTAATATGAATATTTCAAGTTAAATTCAATTTCAGCTGCACAGTATCTGACTGTAAATTTGACAGATGTGGGTTCAATTCACAATCGGGGAAATAAAGTATTTTCATTTCCTACCTCTGGTAACAAAAAATAAAGATCGGAATAATGGTCCGCCGCTCAGCACGCATACCTCAAAAATTGAGCGACAAACGGAAAACAGAGTGTCTTAGCACTGGGTGTATCCCGCCTACTCTAGCTATATACAAAATATGGCGCTCAATTAAAAAAAAAATTTTCAGTTTTAATTATACCCATTATCAAATATGCTGAAAGGTTTCTCAATACTAGTCCATATTAGTATAGAGCTTATAAGTTCAGCTCAAACAGTTCGTGACTAAGACAGGTGTCCATTTGATTAGCTGCAGATAAAGACCAAAAATCTTAATAATTGACATTTCTGGGTAAGCAATCCAAATCAATTGTATTTTTAATGCATTTCAATTGTAATATAGAGGCTAGTCGTGGCACAGGGCCACAAAGTGTGAGTGTAAAATCGACTGGCTGTGGGTTCGATCCCCACTCGACGAAATGAAATATTTACATAAATTTATATTTTCATTTCTTCGCTCTGGTGTCGAAGCAAAGTGCGGCGTTGAGTTCTGCCAATCGACAGGCAATGCCTCCAGAATCCGGCAGAAAGTGGAGAACGGAGTGTTTTAACACTAGGTTCCCTCTGCCTATCCTGCTGTGTGCGGGATACAACGTGAAGCTGATTTAATTTTAATTAAACTAAAACATTATATTATAATAATAATGTGCAGTTACCCTGTGGCTGAGTAGGCCCTTATGTGCCTGAACACGATGGTTTTAGCTTGAAACATATGTATGTATGTATTTTCAAACTTGTGATTAGAACGTACTATACTGAATATATATACTCATATGTTTATATTTACATAAATATATAAGGCAAAACATTTCAAAGTACTTTTTTAAAAAACGCGTTTGCGTACTGACCAAAGCCATATATATGTTTTCATCAAAGTAAGGCGAAAATTTTAAACAACTATGAAGAAATATAAATTGAAACATCTACAAAAATATCACATTTACCTCCACTCCCTGTTATTTTAGTTAAAGAAACATAAGGCAAACTAACATCACAAAATATACTATACAGACACAATACCAATTTCCATCTCAATCTTATCGTTATTACCGTATTGTGGGTCACATAATACACAACGCGAGGTATTCTTGACCTCAATGGTCAAGTTCTGGAGCCAATCAAATATTATTAGACATTAATTTTAACGTATGACTAGCTTTTATCTTTGGTTTTTCCTGCGTGGTAATGTGAAATGTGGAATATGGATTACTAAACTTTTACTAGTCTTACTTACCTAGGGTACCTATAAAGGGTAAGGTGATGGAGTATATTCTTCTTTCTGTACCTCCTCCTGTATGGAGGAGGTACAGAAAGAAGAACAGAACATTATCACCAACACAAAAATAATTTTTCAATGTTCATGAGATTAGTGCGCTCAAACAAACTCTATATCGTTATAATATTAAGTAATGATATAATGATAGATTATATATGGGTAATTTTAATAAATTATTATTGTTTATGCATAGTAAATTTTTATTACGACATTATTACATAGGCATAGAGTAGTTTGTTAGGCTCATTGCCTTTGTAGTGGGTTCAATTGTATGGCCCAAAGTAAAAAAACTCTTGTTTGTGGGTTCGATTTCCACTCAAGGGAATGAACTATTAAATAATTTCATTTTCCTCGCTCTGGTAACATAAAGGCGTTGAATTCCGTCATTCAACACGCGATATATCGAAAATTCGGCAAAGAGTCGAGATCGTAACACTATGGTTTTTTATATTTATATTCCGAATATAGCGTGAAGCAATATTTTTTTATTTTACAAAATATTCAAGGATTGCTTCAAAATAACTGACCAAATACCGAACATGCTCCAAATAGTAATTAGCCCACTTCCAATTTACCTAACTGTAACATTATCGCCTATAAAGATCTTCGGCCTAGATCAGGGATGCCTGGACAAGAACTAACAATTAAGACGCAAAATTTTACCAAAGTAAGGTAAATCCATTTAAACAGGCAACACATGCTGTTGTATTTTTATAATATTACTGATCGATGTAATAATAACATAATTACAAGTTAGTTTTTGATTATAAAATTACTATATAAAATTACAGTCAATATTTTCAAGTGTGACTTTATTTTTAAAATTTTTTTGTTTTTTGTTTGCTTAAATAATATAATTTACTCGGTTTTCTATGTATACTTTCTCAAGGGGTAGCGACGATAAGGATTTCAATATTTGACAGTAGGTTTTACCTTTAGCATATGCGGGATAAAACGTGAATATAAAAAAAAACAATATATAATATATAAATAAATGTTAAATTAGAATAGAACATTTATGAAAATAGTTTGACAAGCCCTGATTTAGATTAACGCGCTAAATGATAAGGCTGCGCGTGCGCTGTATCCGAGCAGATCTTTTGTACGAAAGCGGGTCACTAACCTCCTCGAAGTGAACAGCTTTTCGTACTTTACCAGATTTTGTAAATTGTGTTGGGATATAATCTTTTTTTGTATATATTTTGTATGACTTATACTTAAATTGATACGCTTTAAATATAGATCAATAATATTGTAAAAAAATTAAGGAATATCTTTCTAGATTAGACTCTACTTTTTACCCATTACGACTTTAAAACAAAATACTGAGTGTAGTGGTGTTACCTTAGACTTTTCAATAGATAACTCACTTATCAATAGAATATACCTGCCTTGTAAATCATAAAATATAAAAATCTTACAATCAGCTCAACATAAAATATACTTAATATAATTTCGTATATTAGATATTAAATTCTAAAAATTATTTTATTATTCTAAATACATTAATAACAGCTCATTAAGCATATAAACTTCTAGCTGTTGCATATTGAAATGTCGGTAATCTCTTATGTAAGGTGTCAGTAAATCTGTTAATATGGTGATAATACTCAAGTAAGGTCACTACAATATCACTTGTGAAATGAAAGTAAGCATTCGTCTACACATATTTCTATAAATAAGGTTATTCAAATATTTTCTATTGAAAGACCATAAAATTTCGTACAAAATAAACAAAAAATTAACGGAATTCTGTTCAAAGTTGCATTTTCGATGTAAAACTCTATTATTTTATAGAATTAGCACTTCAGGCCCACGCACGTGTAGGTTGTGTGACGTAACTGTTGATATATCACAGAAATAGTGCTATTTATGGGTGTTAGAAAGACAAATGCACATAAATGTATGTAACTGGTTTTTACCCACGACTGAATATCATAATATTTTACAATCACTACTACGCATTTCTGAAATGCAGAAAGGAATATATATTTTAAAGCGTGGCAGTGCCGCCGGACAACGGAGTGTGTTAACACTAGGCTCCCTCTGCTTAACCTGTTGTGTGCGAGATGCAGCGTGAAGCTAATAATATTATATATTATAATAATAATATATTTCACAAGCTGAAGTTGACAATTCGCTTACCTGGACCACAAAACGTAAAATTTCCATTTCCTGTTCCCCTCTTAGTGCTCCTGCACTCCCCTAGGAAACATGCCAAATATCAGTTTTCTACTCTATATAGTTGCAACTGCGTGTTATTTGTCATTCACTCAGTAATGAATGAGTTTTGTATATTATTTCGATAGTTATGATATTTTTGAAAATAAAAGGTAAGAAAACCTAAATCCAAAAGATTTAAACTTTAATTGGGTAATATACCTAATGAAACATGCCTATGCATAGATATATAACAATTTATACATAAAAAAGTTTTTGTAGATTTACATAGTTCAAAACTCATAGTAACAACTGCTTTATAATATTTATATGAATGACCTCTGAAACAGATATTTTTCTGAAACAGATATTTAAGATTGTATGGGAAAAACGGAAGTTGCTGGTAAAGTAGAGTAAAGAGATCAACAAGTGACGTACTCATTATCTTATAACTACACTACTATTATTTTTTGCTATATAGTAATATAGGCACAGTACATTAAATTTGTAAATGAATAAAAAAGGAAACGCAATCAAAGTTTGCAAATGCTCGTTTCTTCTTATTGACATATATAACTTGTATTTTGTTTAAAGTACAGTAACCTCATTATCTTAACGCTAGGTTCCCTCTGCATCCTGCACACAGCAGGGGAGGTAGAGGGTACCTAGTGTTAAGACAATCTGTTCTCCATTTACCGCTGAATTCTGAAGGTATATTGAATATATTGAATGCCGGAACTCAGCGCCACGCTTTGCCACGACACCAGAGGAAATCGAACTCACAACTTGTCGCGTTTACATTAACATTTAGAGCTCCTGCACCACAACTGACCTCATTTCATATACTTACATAAATAAAATGAGAAACCACTTTAAGTACAATCTCATGTAACCTAAAATCATGATATGTTACAACCTCTAATATATTATCCACTAAACCGATTTCCATCGTCGTCCCAACCGAGATGAAGCAACTGAATATCTTTGAAATCCAGGAATCGAACCCATAATTTACGAGCACGATCACCATCGATAGTCTCCATAAATAACGATTATACAACGCCCACAAAAGTCAGGTCAAACTAGTGATAATAATTTGCATTGCACCAAACTGGGAAGTATAGGTACTTATCAAACCCCTGGACCGTACATCAGTGCTTTCTCCGAACTAAAATCTATTATATATTTATACGAACTTAAACCGTAACAATTGACTCTTGGATTCATATTGCTGAAGCATTTTCTGGTATTTCAAGAGCATTATTTTAAATTTTCGAGTAAGGAGGCTGTATATTCGCGACTGGTACAAGGTTTTTGATCAAATTCCTATTTTGATATAAACAATCGCAACCGTTATGCTGTAAAGTGTTTGTTATCTGTCAATGACTTTTGGTTATACTACGGTGTTTGCTGTATTAATGTCATATCTGAAATCATTTTAATATGAAATAATTGTAAATATTGTTAATTATGAAAAAGTAATAAATATTTTTTTCTTCGATTCGATTGTCAGAGAGAGTAGCGTGCTTAGTAGCGGAACCTAATCCTGCGCTTTGAGTTATGTATTTTTTTTAAGTATGTTTAGTGCACATAATAAGCTAGGCAGGCAGCTAGGACCTAGGAACCTAGTGTTAAGACACTCTGTTCTCACTAAAACACTTCCGTTCCTCTTTTTCAAATAACGTACGGAACCGTCGCCTCGACACCATAGAGGATAAATGAAAATATGCCATATTTAATTTCCTCTAGTGTTAATCATCAATCAAATAAATATATTAAAATTATTTCTCCAAATGGGCATCGAACTCATAACTATCGCATATACAAAAAGACAAAAATTTACAATAACCTCAGCTTTATATCTTTTTAAAATGAATACCGTGTATTACATAAACGAAACTAACCCAGAAACATTACAATATGTTAAATATAAGCTGCACATATTTCAATGTCTTGTAACAGTGAGAGTACTATATCCTATACAAGCCCCGTGCACCACTGACCTTTACTCTGTAGTACAATACCACGGCAGTATGCAGCTTCGATGATGGCGACGTTCTCTAAATACCATTTGAATGCTTGTTTTACTTGACTGTATGTGTTTTTGTTGTTTTTATTGAATTATTTCTTTATAGAGGCTGTCGTGATGGGTGGGACAACGTCTGATTGTAAATACGTCGGTTGTGGATTGGATTTTTTTATTCAGGGGTATGATTATATTTAATTTATATTTTCTGTGGAAAGGAGGTGGAAAAATTCGGCGGAAAGTGGGGAACCGAGTGTCTTAAAACGAGGTTCCCTCTGCCTACCCTGCTGTGTGCGGGATACAGCGTGAAGCCGATTTTTTTTATTTATATTTAATTTCAGCGCTCTGGTAGACAAAGTACGGCGTTGAGTACAGTTTCTCAATTCACAATATCTTAAAATATTTTTACTTAACCATTTTGGTGAAACAAACCGGAAGGAAGACGAAAGGCGAAGATTAAATTATGAACACTAAGTTCTTTTCAACTCTTAATATGAGAGAAGTTTGAAGCTAAAAATATTTTCTTTTACTTACTAGTATACTCCTAATTACTAGGGTTCATGATTTTTTTATAGTCAATTTTGTGAGTTTTTCATGAATTTGAATCTGTGAGAAAGAGTTATTTTATTACGACAATATATATACTATATTGCTTCACATGTATGCAACGGTGAATATAAACAAATTACCTGCAAAATAGTTTATTTCGAAATTCAAGATGATACCTAGTTCCTAGGAGGAAATAATATAAATATATGACTGATTTTCTATCTGTCTGTACAACAATACTTTAACTTCCCTGCACTGGTAAAAAGACAAAACGCGGCGTCGAGTTCCACCACACAACACGCAATGTCTTGAGAATTGGACGGAAAATGAGAAACAGAGTGTCTTAACACTAGGTACGCTCTGTTCAGGGTAAGCAAGTAGAGTATGTATATGCGGGATACAGAGTGAAACTAAAATAAAAAATATTTTTCAAAACAGAAAATAATAAAATTTAACGTCCATTACACAAGTAAGAAGTTTCATATAACATTATAACAATATGTTACGTACATTTCATAACTCTTTCACGATCTACTGAGCATCGGCATCGACCAGACAGAGCCAATCGTGCATGTAAAATGTAACATAAATATATAATATAGGAAATTAAATAGATGTAATACAAAATATATGGTAATAATCGTGTGCTATGTCAACATTCACAGGCTGGGATTGTAGGAAGAAAAGTGTTTGTGTTAGTGTTAATATCTAAAATATTATAATGTTATATAGAAAGGTGATATCGTGATTTAGTGGGTTCGATTCTTGCTTGGGGAAACGATTTATTTATATTTTCTAGTTCTGGTGAGAAGAGTTCCGCCCCTCAACGCATGGTGTCTCAAAAATTGACCGTAAAGTTGGGTACGGAGTGTCTTAACAATGGGTTTCTGGCGGGATGTAAAAAATGTGAAAATTGATAGAAATTGTATTTATGTACTCTACAGTTCAGTGTAGGTAGTCAAATAAATATTTATATTGTATTTCGTAATGTTTTTGTCGTGTAGATGGATCTAGACCAAGGACAGCCGATAAGTCCGGAACGTCAGGCTCAAAAATGTTAATAATCCAGATTATTCTAATTTTTTTTTTAAATATTTCCTTATAAAGCAAAGTAAAGTTTAAAAAAAAGCCGCCTTGGCGCAGCGGGACAGCATGAGTGTACACGCGACAGTGCGAGATTCAATTGCCACTCGGGGAAATGTATTAATTTAATTTACTTCCTCTTGTAACAACCCAAGGCGCAGCGTTGATTTCCGCCCCTCAACCGGAAATGTTTTCAATAAGTATTTACTTTAAATGAGTCAGATAGCGTCAAACTAAACAGAATCGATATTGTATCAATATTTTATTCACAGATACGGAAATGATAATATTTATATTGTTATCGAAGATGATAACATCGAGCTGTCATGATAATCTTATTTAGCATAAACACGCCCATACTCTCGGCAAACATTGTAATCATTTGTCCAACAAAATGACGAGTTACTTTATATTTACTTAAGTTTCCTGACAAAATATATGATTTCTTTATTCCCATTGAACTATTAGCTTATTTTTAAAATAAAAAATAGCACATGGCAAGAGGTTCCACCGATGTTAATTCCCTTTTCAGTGTTTTATATGGCAAAATAAAAAAAAACGTACCGTCTATCCGTCTGTCAAAACTATTTATCTCAAGATCGTGTAGGTGTCAAGTTTAAATTAAAATTAAATAACTAATAAAAAATTAAGTATCTTAGACAACGCAACTAAAAGTTATGTCCATATTTTTTGCTACATTTCGTGTAAAATTCATCACGTTATCAAAATCTATACTATATTTCCCATTAACCTAGAATTATGAAACTTTGTATAAAAAAGATGGTTCACGTTTACCTACAATCATAAAATTTGTACGGAGCCCTCATAGGGCAAATCCGACTCCTTCTTGACCGGTTTTCATGTATACATTCTAAGTCTTTATTATAATTACTTATGTTTAACATTAACTTTAGTACATAACTTAGCAGAAATAATATAATGTAAGTAGCGATGTCTGTCAAAGTACAATATCCTATACTTCGTGCAAAGCTCAAACAATAAGCCTATCATTCATTCACTATTGCTAATATATTAGACAAATATGTCTTTCTGTCTCTCCGTTAGAGTTTATTACGTACAATTATTCATGCGACTGTAAACACGACGATCGTGGGTTCGATTCCCACTGATGAGACTAAAATATTTAATATTTTAATTTATTTGCTCAGGTAACGAGGCGTACGTAGCGGTCCGCCACTCAACATGCAACACCTTTACAATTTGGCAGAAAACGGAAGTGGGTCTTAATGGGAACGGAATATCTGAACACCATTATTATCTTAAACTTCAATAAATAAATACTAATCCTACATACATACAATCCTACGTAAATAGGTATATCAATTATACAGTTTACAACACAATCTGCGCCAGGAAAAACTCTTCCATTACTGAGTGCCTGTTAGACAAAATATATCTAGAGCAACGGCGTAGAACGCTGAAATTTGACAAATAGGTTCATAAGAGAATGTAGGTTAGCACGGAATACGGATATTCCGAATTTTCTACGGTAACGAAAAAAAAAAACAAAATCATACAGTCCTAAAGTTTTACAGTAGTAGTCTACACAAACAAAATTTTGGTCTATAACCCGTTTATTACGTAAGAACCAAATATACATTTTTTTTTACAACATACATTAAACAATAACGTTTCAAATTTCATACATTAATCATCACCCTACTTCGTGTATGATTTATACAAGCAAATCAAGATGATTGGATACGACATATAATGTAATAAAGAGAAACGCACGCGCAGCTAACGACTTTTAGAGTAAGTAGCGATCTATTACGAAAACTCATTGAATGAATAGAGCTTGGTAATCTTAAGAAATTGAACCTGCTACCCTTGGATTAAGATTATTAAGTTATTATTTTTAACTTTAAGTGTCACTATAATAAATAATTGCCACATTCTAAGCTATTTATATGAGATTTAGTATTTAACTCAGTATAATAGAAATATCAATACAGAAAGTATTATTTCGCTAACTTTATACATATGTTTGAGGCCAGTCGTGGCGCAAGGGCACAAAGTGTGACACTCGAGGAAATGAATTATTTATTTAAATTTATATTTTCATTTCTTCGCTTTGGTGTCGAGACAAAAACGCGGCGTTTAGTTCCGCCACTCAACACGCAATGCCTTCAGAAACTGGCTGAAAGTGGGGAATAGAGTATCAAAAAACTAGGTTCCCTCTGCCTACCCTGCTGTGTGCGGAATACTGCGTGAATCTGATTTTATTTATATGTTTATTTTTTTTTTGGGTTACATCGAAAACTATTATTAAGGGAGGATAACTAGATAAAAAGATTCACGGTTTTTCCTGCATAGCAAGGTAAAATTTTTGAGAAAAAACTTTCGTGGCGGTAATAAAAATACTTGAATAAAAAATTGTCCAAAATAGGGATTACAACCAAAACTATCACGTTTACAGTCAGACACTCCCATTGCGCCACGACGATTTTAACTAAAACTATATAAAAAGAAAAAAAACACTGTTTACAAATATTAATAAGAATTTCTTAACCCATTAACATTATAGGCTTAACGATTCTCTGCATACCAGAATATAATTAAAAACTGAAAACCTCCTTTCTTGAAGTCGTTTAAAATACTTACTAAATACAAAACCTACTAAGTACAACAACAGAGTTTCTGAAAACCAAAGCCAAAGCCAAACGCGGCATAAACGCGAACAAACATACACACGTACAGGACAAACTGAGAACTTCCTTCTCTAAGGTCGGTTAAAGACCAAAACTAAGACAATTCATATATTATAACAGCTCTACAATAGCGCAATCAGCGCACGTGGGCGTTCGCTATGGTGTTTTACCGCTTACGTAACGCACTGAGGCAGTGAGCTGACACACATAACCTTTGACGTAGGACGTCGCGCTGTCTCTTATTGAGGCAATACGAATGTGATTTTAGAATTTATAGAGACTGTATAGAGTATGTAGATTGTATAGTTGTTATTCAATTTTTAATGATTAATAGCAATAGCCTTTCTAGTGTCACACTCTATTCTGCACATAACAGGGTATGCAGAAGAAACCTGGGACTCTACTGTATCACTCCGTTCCCATTAAGATGTTTCTGTTCCCCTTTCCGCTGAATCCTAGAGGTTTTGTATATTGTGTTGTGGAACTTAACACCGCGCTTTGCCTCGTTACCAGGGCGAGGAAATGAAAATATTTAATATTTTATTTTCTCGAGTTTGCTACAGTCACACGCTTGTCCTCCTGCAATACGACGGCATTTAAATAAGATGTTATAATTTTTTTTTTGGAACGTCAAATAATTTACTACCAGTTCATTAAATTTACTTTTTCAGACCTGAGAAGAATCGACGAATTTATTTTTTCAACTGGGCCATTACCACTGTTGGCCGTTGGCAAAAGACCAGCAAGGACATGCAAATCAAGAGTAAAGATGAGATTTAAAAAACAAAAACAGAAACTCAAGTGATCTTGAACTGCGCTCAATACTTTCACTGCGTGCTGTGAATATTTTTACATGTCTAATGTTCCATTGGTTCCGCGTACGTTGGCTTACCTTGTGAGTTGTATGTAGCTACTACTTTTTGTGGCTTTGCTTAAACTTTTTTTTACGCAAAATCATACAATTAATAAATTCGTTCTATTTCTTCACAATCTCTGACTACTCCAATTCATGCGGTAGTTCTGACGTGAAAGTGGGAAAGACTGTGACTGTAAACGTAGTGTTTGTGGGTTCTATCTCTAGTCAGGGAAACGATTATATTTAAATTATTTAAATTTTCCCGCTCTGGTACACAAAGTGCGGAGCTGAATTCCACCACTCAACACGCAATGTTTCAAAAATTTAGAGGAAATTGAGAAACGGAATTTAAAACACTAGGAATGTTAAACACTAGGTTCCCTTTGCATGTTATAAATAAAAAAAAATATACTGCTAGTAAATAAAGCTTTATTCTAAATTGTCATAACTATTCACTATATTTCTTTGAAAAGTAATTATCTATTGAGGCCTGGAAGGTATGGCATCTCGGCCCGGCGGTGCCATATTAGTAACGTATGGCGGTTTCCTTTTAAAACATTTTACTCTACTGATAAGCAACTTTCACTTTTTATGTAAATTGTAATTGGTTTCAACAACGTTTTTGGTGTATTTAAATGTCTATATTAGGTATTGTATACACGAGTTATATACTAGGCGGTCGCTCTAGTTTTGCCTGAATATTATACAATTTTTCTTTAAATACTATAAATCTTTAAATGAATGATGAATGAAAGAAGATAGAAGAATGAATATAATATATAAATATTGGTATGTTAGAAGTATATCATTAACTTAGTGCGATCAAGACGTATTTCAACTTTTTAAAATGTTACAGGAGACATTGATTTATTTACAATATATCTTTAAAAAAAAAACATTGATCCAAATGAACAATATCCTTAGATTCTTCAGCCCAGTTCTTTAATTATGAATATAATTATTAATTATAATATAATTATTTCAGAACACAAAATTACTTCACCAACGTCAGGTTGTGTGAAGACCACACGAAGGAGTTTGTACGGTAAAAAAAGCAATAAAATAAAAAATATTTACACATCTAAAAGGGATTTAAAATACTGTCATCTTTAATTATAGATTTTTCTTTACTTGATAATAATGTAAACATGTCTACATACAGTCAAAAAGAAATATGTCAATAAGAAATAATATTTAAAAATCAGAAATACAGTATATATTTAGAACGTAACAACAATAACTTAAGTACTTAAAAACATACACAAATGCTAAAGATAAAAACTAATCAGTCGCGACATCCGGGCGTTTTCACTCCGCAATAACAACGAACAACGTGCGAACTGCACCGTTCCTGGCATTTGTGAAACACTTTCTATGCCCGCTTTAAATAAAATAATAGAAATTAGATGTTATTGTCTTCTTTGTTGGCAGCCTTATCACATGTATAAATGTATGTGTTTACATAAATGTTTTATATATATGGCGATGGTAGAGAGTTTGATTTTTTACGGAAGCTTCTATTTTAAAATATTTTTTTATATTCACGCTGTGCCCATCTTTTGGCAGAGTAGGCAAGAAGGTAGTCGTTTTTTGCCCAATTGTGAAAAAACTTGTGATGAGTGATGATGAAGATGATGAAATGATTTCCAGATCCACTCTCGGTACTCAATTACTTTCAACCAACCCTAGGTTCCCTGTGCCTATCCTGTTACATGCGTATAATACAAAATATATTTCACGTAAAATTAACTGTTTTTATGCATTATTCTTCTTCTTCGTGACTTTGTAAATATTAAAAACATATTTCAAAAACCAGTCCCAATATAAATATGCTGCAATCGTAAAGTGAGAAGCTTTTAATAAATTAAGCTATAATTGAACACCGGATGAAGTTCTTAGCATACCGAATGCACCGCGGGAACGAACGTTTACAGCGTTATAGCACGATCATAAAAATTAAATAACTATAAATATAATTAAAATATTAGGTACCGATTATGAAATATTTTCTTATAATTAATTTATGTTCGAAGCCAGCTATGGTAGGAAATTATTGATATATAAATGAATGCATTTATAATAGATAAGATGTATCTGACAACTTCGCGTACGTAGACTAAAAGGGGAACCTCATATTTTCGCGTTCCCGTAGGAATTTAGCGATAGCTTCTCCTCTCCGTCCTCTATTCTCCATAAGGAATATAAATACCAAATTCCAGCGTTTTGATCATTATTTTGTATGTACGCTATCGGCCAATCACTCAGTAGCGGAACAGATTTTTTTTTATTCAGCTTCACGCTGTATCCCGCTCGTCGCAGAGTAGGCAGAGGATAATTCTGTACGCATTGTGAGTTGAGTGGAGGAATTTAACGCCGCGCTTTGCTTCGTTACCAGAGCGAAAAAAATATTAAATATTTCATTTCCACGAGTGGAAATCGAACCCACAACTTACCGCGTACAGTCACACGCTTGTGTCACGTGTGCCACGACTGGCCTCTATAATATAATTTCTATTTAATTTTTATTACTTACTTCCATTTGATTACAAGTTCGATTATTGTAATGAGTATATATAATTTTGTTTGTTTGAAATCATGCTGAGGTATAATCGAGGGAATATCCGTTATAAATACCCTACATCTTAAGTACCTCATTTCAAAAATAGCGGAATAAATACAATTTTGTGAAGTAATTTTGATAAGATGAAAGAAATTGTAATATCTTTTTGTATTTGTCCTAATTAGTATTATGAGAATAAATGTAATAGGTCTACGATATGTCAAACTATAACTATACATATAAAAACATATTTATCAAAAATATTGATGTTTAAACTGAATGTTAAATATTTCAATTATTAAATTCCGTTTAAAAGTTTTTAAGCTACGACGGAATCAATAAACATACACACATCCATCATAACCCTCGTTTTCGTATACCCATAAGTAACTTTAACTGAAAGAAAACTTTTAAGTGAACATGGCCAAATAATATATTTTTTGTTTCAATTCGACCATGTCACAGACCGCTAGTACATTATACAGTTATACGACAACAAAGCCTCTTGTATCTCTGTCCACTGCATTTCATAGATGGTCCCGTTTGTTCCTGTTTACACGGAAATGGTAATTTTTACTTTATTATCGAAGTGATAAGGTTGATAATGGATTACGATGTTTTGTATGATTAAATTCTCACTAGCCCGTGCAGCCTCTCTGTACTGTTGAATCAAAAATTATCTATCCCAAACAGTCGGAGGAAAAATGACACAAGTAAAAATTTTAATATAATATACCTTATTTTTACTAAATCTTATGAAATAATCATAGAGAATAGTTTATTATTGACTTATTACTTTTGTTTTTTACTTTAGTTTATTTACATTGAAAATTGAATAACTAAATTTAAAATCTATTTTTTTAAAACAATGGTTACATTCACTACTAATATAAATATATTATATATATAATAGGAGTACTAAGTAGTATTTGTAATTATGAGAAACGACACCATAAATAAAAAAAATATTATCAGACTAGTGTTACGCTTGTGACTTCACCCGTAAAAAATACGTGTACAGTAAAAATCTTGAAATCTTCGGCTTTACTGTGTGTTTTTATGTTTGCTATATATTAGTGAAAAGCACATTATTGCGTTGCGTAGATTTAAACATTTACGCGTCCATTATTGTTAAGCAACAATGTTTTGTATTAAATATTATAATATATTTTCTAAAGCTTCATGCTGTATTTCGTTCACAGCAGGGTAGTCAGAGGGAACCCAATGTTAAGACACTAAGTTCCCCATTTTCTGTCGAATTCTGAAGCCATGTTCAGTGGCGGGTCTCAAAGCCACGCTTTGCTTCAGCACCCGAGCGAAGAAAATGGAAATATTAAATATTTTATTTCATCGAGTAGAAATCGAACCCACAACCAGTCGCGTTAACAATCACACGCCTCTGCGCCAAAACTGGCCTCATTCATACTATAACATTATTAAGCAATAAATGTTCTTAGCAATTCCAGAGGATATTTATCTTTTTGTTTTTATTACTAGCCAGTGTTAGAGATATTATCAGGGTATAAATCATAGCTCATTTCATTTCTTTAGTTAAGTATGAACGAGCATCTCTATAACCGATTCGGTCGACGCACTTGTTGTCAGGTTGTCGTAGATATAAATAAGTTGTACTAAAAGTGGCTTAATAATACATAGTCAATAAAAAAAAACTATATAATAAGTACTACTATCCTATAAGAATATTTCTGTATGTAAAAATATGATAGGACGTCAGGTAACTCAAAGTATTTTTTAAACTAAACTCTGTATCTCGCATAAAATAGGTAAGGGTAATAACGCACATATAACAGAATATTCATTTCCGATCAAATTTTAAGAGATTTTGTGTTGAGTGACCTGAGACTCAAAGCCGAGGTTTGCTTTGTTTTCAGTGTAAAGAAATATTTCAACAGTGTGGAAATCGGAACGACGGCCCATCGTTCAAAGTATAATGTCTGAAAAATAGGCAGAAAGTAGAGAACGGAAGTACCCTACTTTTACTACTTTACTTATGTACGACTATTTTATAAGCCAAATAAATTGTCTTACTATTCTCACTTAAAAATGATGAAAAACATTTTTTGTTTCAAAGTAAAAATATAAGGTAAAATTGTAAACATTAGCAGATACTAGGTGAGTAATGAAATGGTGATGATAATTGTAAAAATCACACAAAGTTATAATATTTTCGAAAGACTGTAAGTAGAACAATATACTCACACTAATAATTTTACCCGCGTCGCGTTGAGTTCCGCGCAGCGTTGAGTTACGCGATTCAGCGCACAAAGTTTGGAAAATGTACAGAATTCCATATTCTAACAGTTTATCACTTACTTATTTTATACAGGCTTGAAATATACACGTATATCAATCTACACAGAAGTAAATACCAATATATACATATATACATACCTAGATATACATATACGCCACATTTAGTTTCTTTATGCCTATGAAATGATCGGACAAGCCTAGCTTGATTCAATTGTTGTTATCGAGATGGCTCTGATGGTGCGGGTTCGATGTCCGACATATCTTCGATCAGCCGGATGGAGATTTTTTCCTGTTGCTCTTAGAGATACATCCGTAAATTTTGCTTTGTTTGTCTTTGTATAAGGTATCTACATGGATGTTTTTACTGTAGACTTAGTTTGATAAAAGGTATTTTATTTGATAAGAATACTGGTAAGACGACGTGACAAAAATATATCTTTTTGTATCGTGATTGTGAAATCAAATGTTCCCCAAGAAAACTTAAATAAGAACTTTAAAGCAGAATTCGGACGCAAGTTAGTGGAGTGTCACCGATTATTTTTACTACGAAATGTAGAGACGTTACATAGCACTCAGTCTTCTTTACTGACTCCGATTCTGATTTATCTATGCTTAAATTGAAGAACATTCATATATATATATACACATAATTCAAATACATTTATTCTGTAATATGAATATATCCACAATTTATATACACAATAACATTCACAACTCCATAGTTTTATAATATGTCTTACAAATTTTACAATAAATTTACCAAGAATTGAGGCCGGTCGTGGCGCAGCGGCACGAGGTGTGACTGCAAAACCGACTGGTTGTGGGTTCGATCCCCACTCGAGGAGATGAAATATTTACTTAAATTTATATTTCCATTTCTTCGCTCTGGTGCCGAGGTTAAGCGCGGCGTTGAGTTCTGTCACTCAACACGCAATGCCTCCAGAGTTCGGCAGAAAGTGGGGAACGGAGTGTCTTAACACTAGGTTCCCTCTGCCTACCCTGCTGCGTGCGGGATACAGCGTGAAGCTAATAATAATTTACCAAGAATCTGGAATCCATACTATTTTATCCGAGTTCCAAGTGGAAACAGGTGAATTAATTCACATTTTTTTTTCTATTTCGACCACGCTTCGCTATCTATTTGAACATGGTAATGCCCTTTATTCACGATCGCCGGATATCGATAACATTATATGTTTAATAGATTTAATGTTACCTACCCTTTAATATATTTACATACAAAAATAGATCGTAGATGTTGTGGTTCAGTTTCCGTTTGGATAAACATATAGTGTAGGTTCGATTTTTTGAGTTAATAAAAAGTAAAAAAAAAAGTTAAACTAAAGCAAGTATCGTTATCCGTTACCCCTTTTATATACTTCATTATGAGAATTATGAGAAATATTTATTTAATGCCTCCATAGAATTCGGCGAAAAGTGGGGAACGGAGTGTCTTAACACTAGATTCCCTCTGCCTACCCTGCTGTGTGCGAGATACAGCGTGAAGCTGTTTTAGTTTTTATTATATTAATTATACTAGACAAATTATAATATTTATTTTTCATTGTCTCGAAACTTCTGAGGAATTCTGGCGGATCTCAACACCGTGCTTTATCTCGACACCAGAGCGAAGAAATAGAAATATACATTTAAATAAATATTTCATTTCTTCGAGTGGGGATCGAACCCACAACCAGTCGATTTTACAGTCATACTTTGTGCCCCGGCGCCACGTCTGGCCTCACTATTACAATTGCTAAATCAAAACTCGTTTTTTTCATAAAATAATTGCTTAATTTGTTTTCGCTAAGTATATTTCTCTATAACCCGTCTTTGTTCTTGTTCTATCTATTAAGATCTTGGCTGGTCGTAGGAGCCCCTGCTATCCGTGCTTCGATATACATCTGATGGAACTACCCACAATATTGTTGTTATCTGATAAGGTAAGTCTTTGATAACAGCTCTACTATCTAGCATTTGAACAATAACATTTTTTTAACTGGAGTTAAGTGTTGTTTTACCTATACAATGTATGTGATTGATGATTGATTTAGCTTTTAACAACCCACAACCACAGACGATATCACCACTGATGATTTCTTCAAATAAAAGTTAATCTAACATTATCCATGTTAAAAAAATATATGTTTGTGGTTAGTTTCCTAACATTGAAATATTTAATATTAGTATAATTATGCATTTTTCTGTTTCACTTACACTGGGGCAAAGCCGCATCAATCAGAGCATATCCATTTCGGACCTTGTGACGTCACTACGGTATAGTAGGAAGGTCAAAAAGCAAGTAAGAAATTATTTTTAAGTATAAAATTACATAAAAAAATAATATAATTTTGTTATACATATATTCAGTGTACCTACATAGTGATTTTAAGTAAAAAAAATACCAGATTGAAATCATCATCAATTAAATTTACGTAAAATATTATAATTCATAGGAAATCATAATTTGTAGGTGCAGGAGGTAATTGGTGAAGAGAAGGTTGCCTTTACGAAGTGGCAGCAGTCCAACTCTTGCGGTCAGAGGTAGAGAGCTTTTACAATTATCATACACAATTCTAGGTTATTTCTATAGAACCCGCGTAGGTGAAGCTACAGTAAAAAGCTAGCCTTTTATAATAGCTTTTTTTACCTTTATGCTGTACTCACACATAGCAGTGTAGGTAGAGGAATGGGAACCTAGTGTTAAGACACTTCGGCTCCCCACTTTCCGCAGAAGTCTTTAAGAATTGCGCGTTGAATGGCTTTTGTTATCAGGATGAGAAAATAACAATATTAAATATTTCATTTCTTTGAGTGGGAAACGAACTCACAACCCATCGCGCTTATAGTGACGCGCTTACGCCCCTGTACCACGACTGACCTCACCATTATAATAGTAACTATTAAAAAAAACGTAAAACGTTTAAAAATTATATAAAACACCGCTCAATAATTTGTTAAATACGATTTAATAAACATAATTTTTCATATTTTCCTTCCGACGGAGATTTGCTTTGTGGTTTTGTAGGTCACACGCGCGTGTGTGAAACGATCAATTTCAATACATTTTATTTTTTTTCTTAAAATCTGCTTCGTTGTTAATAATATCTTTGTTGTAGGTATATCTTTAATACACGCACCACGGGTTCAATTCCCACTGAGAAAAAAAAGAAAACAAAGTGCTCTCAACATTAAAAACTTGTCATAAAAATTTGGTGAAAATTATGAAATTTGAACCCTGCTAACGGTATAAAATGTGAAACTGTAAAACATATATACTTATAATTTAACCTTATTTGAATAACCCACCACAAATGAGGGAACCAGAGTGATGAACGTACCTGTAACAGTAAAATGAGATCTATTAATTATATTATATATAAGTTATTAAGATAATTACAGATTGTCAGATGCTAGTAATAGAGGCAAATAATCGTTTATGTGATTTGCGATTAGTTTATAGTAAAATAAAAGGCGTCATGGCTCAGTGAGGCAGCGTCTGATTGTAAGGACGATGGTTGTGGATTCGATCTTTATTCGGGGGAAAGATAACATTTAAATTAAAGTTATTTATTTGCTGCGGTAAACAATGAACGGCGTTGGGTGCTGTTAACCCAATTTCAGATATATTTTATAGTAATATATGTAATGTTTTGAAAATTGACCAAAAAGTGTCCTAACACTTGATTCTCTCTGCCAAAACTGATAAGCGGAAAAAAGCGTGAAGCGTAAAGCTGATAATAAAGTAGGTTTTATTAGACAAAGAGCTCACGTGGTTTTTCGACAAAGAGACTATATGAAAATAAAACCCAATTATTAATTACGTACTACGTTCTCCACATATCTTTAAAATGAATAACGAAAAAATAAGATATATCTCTCCATTTTCTCCGCAAAAAATAAATTTCTTTCATATCAACACTTCTACTTTATAAATCACATTATACAAGATTTATTCAAATAACATTTTGTAATTAACATAGAATGGTGACAGCTCAAGCTGGTCGGTATGCAGTTACGAAATTAAAATTCCATATGTACTTCTTATTTTACGTTCACGTTAAACTTTGCATCATTTATGAGGCTATTATAGTCGGTAAATAATGAAAGAAATTATCGAGGAAACCATAAATAAATTAAAGATGGGCACTCGCATAAAAAAAAATATGCTGCTTCACGCCTTTTCCCGCTAATTAGAATAAACAATGTAAACATCCCGTTAAGACACTACGCTCCCCATTTTTCGAGACATTTTGTGAAGTATCGGAGCTCAACAGTGCGCTTTGTCTACTTAAGTATGAAAATAAGTAAAAGCGATCTGACTCAAAATTTCTCTAGTAATTTTGCTATAAAATACTTTTCTAATATTTTCACAAACTACTTTTACTACTTTTTTTAGTTTAGCCACTTTTATTTTTGTGCACATAAATAAATAAGCGATACATTACACCAATTAAAAGTAATAATCCTACAATCCTCTTTTATATTATGATAAAAGATACACAATATATGCTTAAGTATATGTAATTTTACATGAAAAAACCAAGCAACAACCAAATCGAACTCACAACCATCGCGTATTCCCTACACATAAACCACTGGACCAGAACTGTCCATTCCATAATAATAACCTACAATTATAACATCAAATATTAAATCCACAATAAATTCCCTTTCTACTAAAGCACGCTCCATTTCGTTCTGACTTTTCGCCTATTACGTACTAAAAGGATACCAGACGTAATGCCAACGTAACCTCTGATCCATAGTTTTTACGTAAGACGATAATCAAATAATCGAGTTAAGTAGCATCGACAACCTGTTCGACTCCTACGAATACGCCGAATGGATGTGGTATTGCAGGTTTGATAGTTTGGAATGTAACGTGTTTATTATATAGTCAAAATAAATATTGGAGGAATACGGCAACGGACAAAGCGCGGCGTTGAGTGCCGCCGCGCGAAAAGGTGGAAAAGGATCGTCTTAATAATAGATTTCCACTGTCTGCATTGCAATGAAAGAAAATTAGTGTAAAAATTTTAATCAAAAACTTAAGAAGACAGTTTTGTTAATTGAGTTGAGCTTGTTTGGCGTGGGCGGATGTCTCTAATCTAATGTGTTCATATTATAGATTAAATTGAAAGTGAAAATACTTTATGGTATGTAGCTCATTGCTCACTTGTTTTATTCGAAAAAAAAAACAATATGTTACGCCTTTTGCGGCGACGAACACCTTCTTCGTGGCCGCATCGCGTAATGGGGAAATATTTGTTCGTCTAAATCCTTATATATAAATTACTTCTATTCCTCGCCTTCGATAAAGCAAAGCGCGGCGTTCAACTCCGCAATTTCAGATACAAATGACGCGAATTTTCGTACGAAACGCGGAGAACGGGATGTCTTTACTCTGAGTTCTCTAAGTCTAACAACAATACATAAATATATGCGAATATCTCTAGCGTGTTCATGTTACTCTCAATTATAAGACTGTTGGCCAACATTATAATTAAAACAAACAAAATTATAATTCAAGGCCGTGTATTAAATAAACAATGGAGGAAAAATAAAAAGATTCTAATTACATAAGTAGAAGCTCATGCCTCTCGAGGCTTGATGAAGAAGAAACAATACGTCCCCTGAGATTTAACATTAAAATGACCTTGACTTTATCAAATATTAACAAAAAATATATATCAAAAGCTAAAAAATGTTTCTTTTTTAGTAATAAAAAAATGATTTCAGTTTAGCGCAAATAGGTACACGCTGCATCATGATGTTGAGTCTTTTCAAACTATCAAAAAAATAAAACTTTTCAAACTATGAAATCGTTTTAATTGAAAAGTAATCTTTTCCATAAGCTAGTTAGCAAATTCTGGCGTTGAGTTCCGCCATACTCTCGAACCTCCTGAAAACAGATTGCTCTAAACACTACGTACTACGTCGATAACATTATTACTATGTAACAACAAAAATTTTAAGAGCCGTATAAAAATTTTAATAGACAGAAAATAATAAAGAACATCCTTTTAAAATAAATAAGCAAAGATATAAATAAAATCTACTCTACATAAAAAAAAACTCGGCGTTGAGTTTCGCCATTCAAGACGAATGCTTCGAAAAAATCGGCGGAAAGTTGGGGACCAGGTTCCCTCTGCCTGCCTTGCTGTATGCGGAATACAGCGTAAAGCTGATTTTTTTTTTTTTTTTTAATACCTCCTCCAAATAATTTCTCATCATAAACTAGATCTAGGCTATATTCCAGTCTAGGCTAGGGCGTTAGTTAACCCAAACGTATAACCTATATTGACCTACATCGTGCTTCCATTATACGACAACTGTTTATTTATGATCTATTTGGATAATATTCATTTGATTTCCTTATTCTTATCCACACGGTACCCTACATAGGGTAGGCAGAAGGAACCTAGTGTTAAGACACATCGTTCTCCACTTTCCGCCGAATTTTCGAGGCATTGCGCGCTTAGTGGCGTAACTCAACGCCGCGTTTTTGCATTGGTACCAGAGCGAATTAATGAAAATAATAAATATTTCATTTTTATGTGTGGACATCGAATCCACAACCGATCACGTTTACAGTCATGATTATTTATGATCATTTGAATAGTACAGCAAATACAGCCTACTATTAAACCACTACAGCTTAATAGTCGCGATATTAGTAGTAGTTCTGCAATTCATTTTATAATTGTAAACATATTATAATTTTAATTGTATTTAAAACTGAATCTTCATCTATGCTAAATATTTTAAACACGAAAAGTTTGTTGGGTTGAACGCGCTATTCATAAAACAACATAAATAAGTTGCAACAAGCGTATAAAAATTTCAATGTAGTTAGATGAGAACGTATGGCTTAGTGGTCAAAGCGCCTGATCGGTTTCCAGGAGACGCAGGCTACGTTCAATTTTTTTTACGTTTTCTATATAAGTATTTTTCTTTTCTAAGTGTGGAATAACATTTTAAAATTGTTAAAAATCTTTCTTTATTGGTTAGTCCATTCACCGAGGTAGGCTATAGTATAGGTTATTTTATGCTTTAATCTTTTTGACGTAACCCACTGTACCTGCGGTCAGAGTTAACTTGGTCATCAAAAATGTACCATGTGCCACACACAAATCTTAGATATTTCCATTTGACTATACGACAGGCGAGGTCTTAGTTAAAAGCTAGTAATATTTTATATAATTACTAATAACAGTTGCTTTAACTGTAATTAATATAAGGAGAGCATTCGCTCTTCTATATTTATTTTTTAATTAAAATTGAGTATGATTTTAAATGTTTTTTTTTTAGGAAAGCTATACATATGTTAAGTTCTTACGTATGTAGCTCTACTTAGAAGTTAACTCGAAATTAAAAGTAATAAAAACAATTAAGGCTTTCTCGTTGTCTGTATGAATCATATGCACTTTATGATGTAGACAGAGACCATAGTAAAAGGAGAATTTGATCATTTGTTTAGATTCTATGAGGCCATCTTGGTGCATTTGGTGACCGCGACAGTAAAAGTGATGGTTTTGAATTCGAGACCTACTCAGGGGCAAAATTATTTTGATTTCCCCACTCTGGCTGTTGCCAGAGTGGGGAACTTAACGCCGCTCTTGGTGTTACCAAGAGCGGCGTTAAGTTCCACTGCTCATAACTCAAAGCTTCACATTCGGGCGGTCAATGGGAAGAACGGACACCGCATTCTCTTTGCCTAACTTATGAGATAACCGCCGTTTTCTGTTACATGATAATTTTATTACAAAATAAATTACATTATTATTAGGTACTATTCAGATTAACACGCATGTGTGTTTTGTAATATTTAAATAAAATATAGGTATACGGAAACGTGGCGTATCAGCAAAAGCATCTGACTGTAAACGCGACGGTTACGGGTTCAAATCCCACTCGGGGAATGTATTATTTTCATTTTTTGCTCTGATAACGAGACAAAGTATACTTATTTATACTTATTTAGAAAACGTATAAAAATTTGAACGCAGCGGGACTCGAATCCGCGCCTCCTGGAAACCGACCAGGCGCTCTGACCACTGAGACAAAGTATGGCGTTGAATTCCGCACACTCAACAATATCAAAGTGAGAAACAGATTTTGTTAACACTGGATCCCCTAGCCTATATACCTAAATGCGGGATAAGGCGTGAAACTAAAAAAAAAATTACATAATAGACTGTTTACATCGATCTCTATTCGATTAACGGTCTCGCTACTGGTTCAATAGCGTGCAGTGCTACTTGCCGGTAGTCGGATTTACAACCGAAACTAACTTGTTCTGACCCACTTTAAACTTACATATATTCTATATCTATAGGTACGTATGTATGTATGTATGTATTGTTTAAATATTGTACATTATACAGTTATATGACGCCATCGTGGCGCAGTGTGATATCTGATTTTACACGCGATGAATGTAGCTTCGATACATATTGGAAAATAGGGTCTAGTATATTATCCTGTTGGGGTGTTGCCACTCAGTAGAGGCGGAACTCAACGCGGCATTTATTATAATACGCATATTGACGCAATATTTTTACATTGGTCCGTGCCTATATAGAACGGGTTCGAACACTAAATTCTTTTCGCCTCTTAAGCAGTATATAAAAAGTAGCTATATTAAGATCATTGTAAAACAATTGTAAACATATTTATTTTAATTATTGAAACGACTGTTACGTATAATGATAGTTAATTATTTTTTTTTAAAGAAAAAATTGGCCGAATATTTATAGTACTATACACATTTTATAGAATTATGCCAGAGTAAAGATTCAATAGAAAATCAAACAAAGAAACAAAGCAAAATTATCATTTTTCTTTGATACTTCAAACATTTTATACTACCATTAAAAAAAATAAAGAGCTGTGACATACCTACTGACTTGACTGGTTAAACTAGTAGCCACTATCACGACGTTACATCTATAAGTGATTAACACAGTAAAAATTCTTAAGTTTGATCATTTCCCACTTTTAGAGGAAATTACGTATCGTACTACTTTAAAACTAGAAATCAGTACTAATTTTACATTAACAAACTTTGTCAAAACGGTAAAATTATCAAATTATGTAAATAATATATGTATTTTTTGAAGATATTACACAATATTAAAAAAAATATTGTGTAATAACTTAAAAATATACCACATTTTAAAATTTAGTAAAGAATTAAATGGTAAATATAACAAATTCTCTTCTTTTTGCCTATTTTTGGCACATAAAGCCCTGTTTCCACCGGGAGCGGAGCGCATGCATTAAGGACTACGGTTAACTTGCAAGACTATACTACATACTTGTATTACCACCAATAAATAGTCGGGCGGGAATACCAATGGAGCGGAAATAGCTGAAATGAACTCGCTCAGTTCTAAGTAGTGGCCAGTGAAGTAATTACAAAATACAACACTTTTTGTTGGTGGAAATGTAAGTCTATTTTATTTAAAAAGAATCCGTTCCGCTTAAGCATTACCGTCTCAATTCTCTTTCGCGGTGGAAACTGAGCTTTACTATTCTTAAATATATAAAAAATTGTGTTCTTCATAGTTATAAAATATACATAAATCAAACTAATGAATTGAAGGTTGAAGATCCCTCTTTAGGATCTTCAACTACTTTTCAAAATCAAAAATAATTTATATTGAAAGCCAAAAATCATTACATATGATAAAATTTGATTTGATTGCTGTGTATTCTTGGAGGACAACATGAGAAAAACTATTGTTACGGGCATTTATGAATGTAATATAACCTAAAACAATGATGTTTTTTTTGTCTGTTTATAACCGTGTTTGTGCATGTTTATCTTAGAAATGTTTATCTTAACCATTTTAAATGCAGTTTTCAATATTATATTTTAGAAAACTTCCCTAACATAATCATTTTTTTATTATAATTTTATTAGAATAAGTACGTAATTCAAATTAGTAAAGAAATAAAATATAGGCCTCGGATTCGGTCGATTGCCTCTCGAGAAAACGGAGAAAAATAAGCTTCACACTGTAGCCTGCAACAACTTGAACGGCAAGCGGGCGAAGCCGCGATGTAATATTTGCGAAGAAGAAGCTAGCTTAGTTTAATTTCTTTGTTCTGTTTCCCATAAAACAAATAAAAAGAAAAGATAAATAAATAATTTACACTACAACTAGCATTGTGAAAAGGAAAGTGCTGATGATTGGTTCCGTATAATTATTATTGTTCCAATCGTTTTAATTGTTTCGTTTTATATAGTTCTTGTGTGTTTTATCAAAAGCGGAAGTATTGACAGATATAGGTTCAAATTCGGTTCGAAGATTGATTATGATTTTTCTTGTTTTGAATAATATAAATGTTAAAATACTCTTGTTTTGAATAATATAAATGTTAAAAACTTAATACT